>JAUZSX010339940.1:0-23686 GCA_034780655.1 Idiosepius hallami
TATATAAAGCCCGGGTAAGAGCACGCAAAAATGGCCTTGTGCCAAACTTGGGGGTGCTCACCAAGTAAATATCATATTTCTATAATCACCATTAGAATACAATTTTTAAAGAAGCAATAAAACAGTGGGCAAATATTGAGCATTTTCTTTTTTAACAGTTACTAAGGGAGAAGCTAATTAAAATTAGGGCAACAACCTGAGAAGTGTAAATAATTCTAAGCTTGGAATTTCAATCAACTAAATAAGAATCATATCAATTTCCAGTCTTTGAAAGCCCTTCTAGTTTCTGCGTGGCATAGATAGAGCTTCCTATTAATCAGAGAATGACATTCTTAATCAGTATTGAAATTTAAGTAAAGGGATAAACATAAGAGAGAGGATCTAAGATTAAACCATTCTGAACATTGTCATAACACAAAGTAAATAGAGATTTACTACTGACCAAAATGTAATCCCTTTAGTGAGGAGTGCATATAACTTTCAAGCAACTGATTTATAATAGACCATTGATGAACAATTTGAAGCCCATGAGCTACATGTGATCCACCAAAGCATTTTATTTTGATGACAAAAGAATTAGAAAATTACTTTAGTAACCAATCACTTTCCTAGAACAATCTTAAGTTATGAATTTGAAATGAAATTATCAAAAAGTACTTGTTTTGATACAATATTTGATATAATGAAGATACTTTAAAGCAGAGGTTCCCAACCCGGGGTGCTAACAGCCCCTGGGGGTGTAAGACAATATTTCAGGGTTTGCAAGAAGCGTATTGTATATATTTTAAGGTAGAATTATTATTTTTGTAAGTTTTACTTAAATACCAATATGTGACATGCTTTTTTTCCGTAAGTCTGATTTTTCATATTATACTAGAAAGTGAAATAAATGGATATTTTTATGATAAAATTTAGTATGATTCCACATCCTTTACACATGAACAAAGTTTAAATTGTTGGGTGTGCAAGATGAGAGCAATAAATTTATAGGGGTTTGGGAGTAAGAAAAAGTTGGGAACAACTGACAGCTTTTAAGTAACCATAAAGAAAAGATTTCAGAAATACTGTTCATGAGAAATATATGGTTTTATTCTGACTTAGCTCCTTTTAGTAAGTATTGAATGATTGATTGATTTTTTTCATGGCATATAAACCTGTTCAGTCATTAAATGCAGATAACAATCATTTTTATCAAGCATCATTTTTGGGTTTTTTTTTTAATTACACAAGTTGTAGTATTTAATCCATGGCTCGAAGAAATATGGCAATTCATACTTTTCTTGAGAGCATTAATCTGAAAGTGAATGTAACGGAATCCCAGGGATTGAAACTTGCCTTTTATGATTCCAAAATTTAAGTGCTAATCCACTTCCCAAGTAGACTGCTCCATGTATTCAAGGAGGGGGTTGATTCCAAAGTGGTCACCCATCTTAGTACTGAACAGAATCTACATTGCTTAACTTTGGTGATCTTGTGGGAACTGGTGTCTCCAATGTGAATTTAGACATGATAGTAACTGTCAACTTGAATAGATATTAATAGATTTCCACTTGTCTTTTAAGGAAAATAATCTTAGTATAAAATAATCAAGTCTGAAAAAGAGGTTTTTGTAGTCTGACCATGAATTTCCAGGATTCATTTTAACTCATGATTTGTTTAAGAAAGAAACAATCATAGTTCGACCAATAATAGAAGAACTTGAGGAACATAAAAGCACCAGAAAGAAGATGACACCATAAATAAAGAAAGCTTTCAAGCAGTCTCCTACAAAGATGGCAGAAAGGGGGGGGTAGAAAGAAAGAAAGAAAGAAAGAAAGAAAGAAAGAGACAAATGAAGAAGGTGACTATATAACAGATAAGCCTAAAAACAAAACAATTCAAATAATAATAGAAAAAACTGTATGAAGATTATTCTTTGAACAGATTTCCGATCAGCAGCTTGCCAGGTAGTAACAGCACATAATTATTGATCTCTACCTTTTTCTGTCTCCTCTTCAAAGAAGTTGAGGGGGAGAAATGATTGTGGCAATAAGAACAAAATAGAGTTATGAGAAGGAAAAGGTGAGAACAGGTGACTTCGATTTATATTTGCTCCTCACTATATAAAACAAAATAGAACATCCAACCAAAACTAAACTCCTTCTTTCCTTCCTCTCTCTCTTCCTTTTCCTTTTCCGCCTCTCTCATTCTTTCTTACCTCACCTTCTTTTTTCTTTCATTCACAAAAATTAAAAAAAAACAAAAAAAGGAAAAAGAAATCAAACAGATGTCAAAGAATGTTAAAGAAATAAAGAAAATGAATTTTGAATAAGACAACATTAAGTCAGATAATGCTTTTTACAGCATATCAACCTTTACATTTTTTAAATGCCAGGTACAATTTTTTATTACTATGTTTTTCTTTATTAAGGTTTGGTTATGTTACTTTGTTTCACCTTAATTCTCATTAATTAATTTAGAGATATTTTTTTTTCAAGGGTTGTTATGTTATCAAGAGCAAATTTCACTTGATACTTCTTGAGTTATAACATATGAACAAATTGCACCATCCTTACACCCTGCTAGGTTTAACCTTAGTTCTCATGATATAATGCAGAGATAATTTTTTCAAGAGTTGTTAGTTATGTTATCATAAACAAATTATGAAATTATGAACAAATTTCACTTAATACTTCTTGAGTTATAACATGTGAACATGTTGCACCAACCTTACACCCCTGCCAGGTTTAATAAACAAGTTAAAGGGTTTTTTTTTATAATTTACAAATGGTGTCACCATATGGTAACACTAGGAGAACTAATGTTAATTTACTATCATTTTTATAACAGATTTATATGATATTAAATTTCAATTCATTTTTATAATAATGATACTTTTATGCTATTAACATAAAACAATTCTTTATTTCAGTCAAATATCATGACCAATTTGGACCATTACTATGAAATAGATATGGTCTCTTATTTTTGACCTTGTCTTGCAGTTTCCTTATACAAGTCATAGCAATGAGTCCTACCAGGATAAGATCTTGAAGTTAAGTATTTCCATAATAATGTAGCAGGGGTATCATTTCAAATACATTTAAATCATTTTTATTGTCATTGTAAAAATCCAATTTTTAATGCATTTTTATTATAAGAATTATTTCCAATCCATTTTCAAATTAAAAATCCTTTTTCAAGCTTTTCCTTGTAAAAAGAGTTTTCAATGAATTTTCCCAATAAAAATCATTTGTATAATAATTTGATTTAATATTATTTGTTTAATAAAAATATATTTTTAATACATTTCCAAAGTAAAAATTGTTTTTCCAGCATTTTCATTACAAAAAATAATTTTAGTGAATTTCCATAATGAAAATAATTTGCAAAGCATTTCCATAATAAAACAGTTTCATGAATGTTGGAAAAAGATTTCAAACAATTAAGGCCAACAAAGGAACATTGTGTATAAAACAATAAAGATTAAAAGAGAATGAGTACAAATTATCAAGGCTCATCTAAATACTTAGAATAAAGATATTTCAATGCAACCATTAGAAATTCCAGCTTCCATTCAATAGAATAAATTTGACATAACTGATGATGCATCAGTATATAACAGACTTTCAAGGCAGAAGATTAGAAAAGAAAAGAAAATGAAGTCTTTTTTGTTGTTTTGTTGAGTGGATTACTTCTTGGCTTTAGCCCCAAACTTAAAATTACATCCAATCACAATTCTTACTCTTCTTTTTGATTGTTAGTATTATCCTTCTCATGCAAATTAGTTGTATGAGTAATTGTCTTTTTTATGTTAATTAATTGTGAATTCAAAATTCATTCCAATGATTTATGATCATCTATACGAATTGACTCCCTATCATACACATTTTCAACAAATATTCTGGCAATATATATACATTTGGTAGGTGGGGAAGATTGAAATTTAGAGGATGATATATAAAGGTATTAGGAATATATAATTTGACACAGTCTTTCTCTATATATCATATCTAACCTTCTATACAAATGGAACTTTGTGTGTGAATGCATGTGTATGTCAGTTGCCTATGGACTCTGAAATAGCTTAAGAAATATTCTTGAAAACTTACACAGATGTAATTCATGTGTCTGGGAATTTTCTTAACCAGGTTTTGACTCAAAATACCACCAATAATTATTGACAATTGATTATAAAAAAATCAGCTTCTAGAAATTAGCTGGCTACAAGAATAAAGCCATACAAATCACCATTTCGAACACAAACTGTGTTGTGGACTAGTAACTAGGTTGTTTGGTTTGTTTCGTACAACATGGTTTGCAGAATTAAATTCCACTTGGGATTTGGAATGTTAACAACATTGCGTGTTGAAACAGCTGTTTGCCACTTCGTTAAAACTTATACAATATTTTTCAATTAATCATAATTTCATAATTTGATTTAATTATATTTGTATTTTTGGCCATATCAAAAATTTTACAAAGTGCAAAGGTAATGCTGACCTATCCCTCTAGTATAAAAAAGTTTATTAAATTTGTGTGTAATGAAAATGCCTAAAACATTTTACACACAAATTTTCAACAAATATGTTCATCATAATATCTATTGACAAGGTAACTATGAATGAAAATCTAAGGAATAATATGTAAATAAATTAACCTCAGTAAAATGAATGCAGTTGTAATAGTAATTGATCCAAAATAACAGCAGTATTAAAATCCAATAATGGTATTATCAAGTAGCACATAACAGTAGTAGCAACAGTGGTCATATTGGTAGTAGTAGTGATGGTGGTAGTAGTAAGTACATCAATAAACCAGGAGTAGTTTTACTAGTCAGGTCTCTATCCTGCAGTTGTATTGAACAGAGAAAATTTGTCGAGTCAGAGTTTCTCTAATAGAAGAGTTATGCTTCTTTTTGCTTTGTGATTGGTCAGGTTAAATTTACCCTGGATGCTAATGAGATGGTCCAATCTCAACACTTATCACAACAAAATTGTTTAACCAATTATCAGTATATTGTTTGTTTTGTTTTGCAGCAAATCAACAATAAATAATCTAGGACTTGATGGAAGGGAAAAATGTGGGGAAAGAGACAGTGAAAGTGCATGAATACTCTGATCCAAAAACTGAAACCTGAAATTATTGTAATTTGAACTCATGCTATAATTTAAGTTCAAACTGTTGTTGTTCTATTCAAGGAGTCTCCAAACTTTTCAATTTAAGGGCCACATTATATATATCCCACATGCAAACCAAAGAAATTTAAAAATGAAGGATAGCAGGAAGAAGAGTTCAGCAGTGAGCTCTAAGGCCCGTCCATACAAGGGAGCAAATGCTCTTGTTTTGGAGAACATTTGCTGCCAAACACCAAATCAAGGCCACCACACAGGGATTTTTTGAAGGGCAAGATGAAATTATGTGGCTGGTCAGATGTGGCCTGCAGACCATAGTTTGGAGAGCCCTGCTCTGTGCAAATGACCACCACTACCATCCAGCTTTTTCTTTTTTTTTGAGTAATTCTATCAGATTTCATTTTAAATGCATTTATTATATGTATGCGTTTGATTGCTTAGAGAGTTATTCAAATGTTTCTATTTATGCTTTAGGCAAAAAGAGTAAAAAAAGATGAAAAGAGAGAGAACAAAAACGAAAAAAATTGTTATAGTAGTAGCTGCAATAGTTGTCATAGCGAACATAATTGCCAAGAGAAACACATGTACTATTCTTTCTGCAATGAATGGAGCAAGCAAATTGTTGGTAAACAAAACTATGTTGTGGCATCCACGTTGAAAACTTAATTATTCAACCTCACTTATCATCTTTTTCTTAACTTAGCAACTGACAGAGATATTTCCAAAAATGTTTCCATATTTAATACAAAACAAAATACCAACCACAGATGAAGCACACAAAATATTCATTCCAAAGATATCTTTCGGTCAAACTTATAGCCAAGGCACCAACCAACAAACACAGACAGGTCTTAATTTCACTACATTTTATGAGTCAAATATTTCCATTAGTATTTACTTACTAATAATAATTCAAAGTATAAAGCTATCTATACAGAACAGTTATAATAAAAATACTTAGATTCTATGATCCTAAATGTTTTTCTGTATATTTCTCTGTTTTCAATCTATGTTTGAAAATTGTTCTAAACTAGATCTAAATTTAGCAAATTATCAAAGAGAAATACAAACCAAATATCTCAATGAAAAATGTATCAACGAAACAAGATATTTTTACTAACTGTTTGCCTGTAAAAATGTATCAATGAATACCAGATTTTTTTAATAAGTGTTCACCCGGCACAAGGATTTAACTAAAAACTTAAAACATTGAAGCCTATATTCAAAAACCAACCAACCAATTCAACTAACTTTAAAGGAGCTTCTTCTTCATGTTGACATTGTGTCTTTTTAATAAACATTTTTAAAAGGGTTTTCACATTATTCTAGTTTTGATTGAAAACATTATATATATGTGTGTGTGTGTTGGATAAGATACACTCTTCAAAGTTAAAAAGAAAAATGGTTTGAAGTGGTAATGAATAAGATACACACACACATGTATATATCTTTGAAGAGAAGGGAGAAAAAACTCAGAAACAGCTATTTCGTAACTTCCTACACAGCCTGACTGCGTAATATATAGAACACTCACAGTAGGTATGTTATCATAGCTGTAGTAATAGTACAACAAACAAGATGGGTGGTGTCTGGTGCCAGGGTGGATAATCAGTGGTTGTAGTGAAAGTAGGGCTTTGTAGACAAAGTAGCAACATTCCAGCACTCAAGTACATGTACATGACTGCTCTGCTGTTCGGCCTATTTTCTTGGGAGGGGGGGTATTTTTTGTTTGTTAGTTTTTTTGTTTTTTTTTAATTTTCTCCAACCAGCAGACCTGCAATATACTAGCAACCTTCACCCTGACATTAGTATATCTCTCTTTTGGCTTTTGAGCTAATTTCATTTCAATAAGTAAATATGTATGTGTGTGCCTATGCATATGAGAGAGTATTGTTTCCCATTAACAAAAATACTCAATTTTATTTAAGAGGTGAAAAGTGTGGTTTTGGTTTGACTTTTTTTTTTGTTTTTTTTTTGTAAGAGGGTGGGGTGAAGAAGTTGGATCATTTCATTTTAGCACTTACAAAGTACAATATCCATTTTAAAGTGAATGAGAGATACACTTGTGGCCGTTGATAGGCAGTTGAACTTTGGACTCAGCGTGCAAGTTTGAATCCCAGTCGTTTCATTCAAATTCATATTTGGACCAATACCCTTGGGAAAGATATGAATCCTCCCATTCTCTCCAGTTATGATTCAAATAATGCATATTGTGCCTTGTGCTATTCAAAAAATAATGTGTAGAAAAAAAAAGAATGAATCTCAAAAAAATGTTTGTTCTCAGCATTAAATGAACTACAAGGGTTGATATGCTGCAAAACACAAATCTATAAAAAACAAAAGTATACAGAGAACATTGATTTGCAAAATATTATGACTTCACTTATTGTTGAACATACTCTACGTAAATGCTTTTAATTACAATTAAAAACTTTAGAAATAATTCAGATTACAAAATTTTTCAACTTTAACTTCTCTTAGTAAAAATCAATTACAATTCATTAAAACCCCAAATTCCAAAACACTGGAATTTGAACTCATATGATTTAAGAAACTATGAGTATTCTATAAGAAACTACCAGTATCTAAAGTCCAGAGCTGATATAAAAGTAATATTTCACAATGCTTTTAGTAAACATTAACAAAAAAATAAAAAGTACATTTCAATAATAATATTAATAATAAACCGAGCAAATAAAGGAATGGAAATAAACACTTAAGAGCCTGAGGATAGCTGGAGACTCAAAGAGAAAAAATCACAATATTATCCAACTGAATGACGCCAAACTCTATAGCTAAGATTTATTACTTGGACAACGAGAATACCCTACGAGGAGTTGCAGAAGTCAAGCTTTTCTTAGTGATTGGAATAATGATTTCATATGTCATAATTAATTCTCAATGAAACTTACTATCACTCTGACACCAGAGAAAACTACTTGTCACTCTCAGTGTGAAAGCTTTGGTTTGAAAATTCAAAATAATTATTCTAGATTCATCAAACCATTTATCTATTTATCTATCAACAATAAACCAACAGGGGAAGTCCACTTGCAAAAGTTAATAGGCAGTTGGGCTCTGGAATCATTATACGCAAGTTCAAAAACCAATCAATCCATTTACGTTCACATATAGACTAAAACTCATTGGAAAGGTATGAATCCTCATATTCCCTCCAGCTATGGATTAAATAGTGCATATTATGTCATTAAACAAAATACGTAGACAAAAGAACTTTTTTCAAAAATGATGATTCTCGGCCTAAACAGTTGATATGGCATAAAACAAAACAAACAATAAACAGGTATTGGATAAGTAGAATTTTTTACCTATGTAAATCAATGCCTTCTTTTATTCATTTATTTTTTTCTTTATTTTTCATTAATCTATTCTTCGCAAGTCTGGCACCACCAAAATCAGCATTTTTACCATTGTGCACTCTATTGAATACTTAGTTTAGTCTACTTTGGTTTGGTTGGTTGGAATATTTTGTCCAATATATTTTTTCTTTTTTTTTTTTTGCAAGAGGGATTTTTTTCTCTCTCTCTTTTCTAAAAGTGCTTACATTAAGGGGTGGAGACAGACATTGATTTAATAGGTTAAGTATTCAAGGAAAAAAAAACTTGAAGAAGAGGAGGAAGGAATAAGAGAGAAAATAAGAAAGAATTGTAGAGTTACAATGATAAGTGCTGAGAGAAAGAGGGACTGAGAAAATAAGAACGAGGGAGTGTTTTCAGTGAATATAAGCTTCATGGTAGGTGTATTGAATTAGTTGACAAAAGGTTTAAAAAAACAGTATTCCAGAAAGTTTTCTGTTCTTTATTTTATTTATTTATTTTTTCCATGAGCATCATTATGTCACTAGTACCACCTACACACATTACAAAAACTTGAAAAAAATTAATACAAGGTGTTCAAAAAGTTCCTTTGAACTATGGATATAGAGAAATTTAAATAAACTAATGGATTTTATTATAAAAAATTTAAACAATACAATTTTAACCAATAAAAAGGTTATATTGATTTACAGTACCATAGCTTATCTCAAAAGAAGAGCTGGAAATGTGCTCCATTGGCATTAAGACATTAAACACAAATTTGTATATATCATTTTTTATGCTTTCAACGCATTTCTATCAGATCACCATAATTAAGCAACATATAGCTTGGTTAGTACATTAAAGGGTGATTATTTAGAAATAACCTGGTACCAAATCTTGCTCTAGGACCAAGATTAGTGTTTGGGAGTGCGACTAAACCACTGGAATAGCAGGCACCAAGGAAGGTTTTAGTGAATTGGTAGCCCGATTCAACCAGCATTATGGATACTGCCAGTTTCATCTCTTATGCAAGCAATGTGGGCCAATTGTGTGTGTGACCATTACGCAGCCATGACCATGAAAAACAATATCCACAGCAATGACACTCTGTTGCCTTCCCCCTATCTTCCTATAAATAAAGATAAGGGTGAAGACAGTATGTACCCAATACTTAGAAACAAGTGGACATAGTAATATCAAAGTAAATTAAAATTGAAATATATACTTCATAATATAAATTCAAGCCTTACAAACTCTGAAAAAAAATTGATCATAGAAATGTTTTTTGTATATTTTTTAGAATTGTCTGAAACGTTTTTGGCACTATGTCTCTAAAGGCAGTGATGTTATAGATGGAAGGTAAAGAGACAGAAGTGGTAAAAGACTGTGTTATTCAATAACAAGATAAAAACTAGACAAATAATTAGGCAGGTTAAATGTTACATTCAGAGCTAAACTTACCTACTACTGCCAAATCTTATAAGCAATAGACTCTCATTTGTTTAAATGTTTAGAATAAGGTAGTTGCTTTTGGTACCTTTGAATCCTGACGTAGCTAGCAAAAAATATGATACATGTTGACCAAAATTACCAATTAACCAATCAGAGCCATACTATTAGAAGACCAAGGAAGGAGGGAATATCAGCCATGTTGTCATTTTCACTATGTTGACAAGGCTGATATACTGGCCTTTCAGAGTACAAAACATTTAGGAGAAATTTTTAGTTGTTTCTTGACACATTTGACACTCAGCTTTGTTTCAACACACAAATTCATCAAGATAACAATGATTAACTATTTGCTTTGAGTAGCATAGATTCAATTTTTTTAAAAAAGTTTTTACAAAGAGTTTTTTGGAATTCTATAAATAAGTACAATTAAAATCCTTTTATAAAAGATTTTTTTATCACACTATGATGAATTATAATAAATAAGTCATTGTCAAATTTATTTATACCCATTTCAATAACCAGTTTAAAACCAGCTTAAAAGAAAAAATAATGTCTTTGAACAAATTCAAGTTTATTTTAGAACATTTTAGTATGTTGTGATAACTGTACAGCATTAGTGAAACACATCATTTCAACATAAATAATAATAACAAAGAAAAAGTAGCTCAGAGAAAAAATGTAAATGCTTATGATTTCAGAAGTTGTTAGAAATCAATTTCTAAGTGCTTTTAAGTCCTTGTATTAACAGTTCAAAGGATTACAGAAATATAAAAATTTTAACACTATTCATAGTCTTTCAGAACAAAGAAGAAAGAAGCTTTCACCTCCATTGGATACACCAAGAAGTTTTTAAAGGACCCAATAATCATTGTAAAAATTATATTATAGAAGCCAAATAAATAGGAGAGTAAAACTTTCAAGATCAATACTGTGAAGAACAACTAAAAGGGACAGATTAAAAGGATACAGATCAAAGAAAATACCTTTTCCAATGGGAATACATGTTAAAGTCCAATTAGATTTTGCAAGAGGACATATAGAGATAAAGTGACGGTGGGCAGCGACAGTGGACCATTGGTAAAAAGCTCGGGCTCTGGAATCGTATTACGTGAGTTCAAATCCCAGTCAAAACCATTATTTTCACTTTAGCAGCTTTGGGCATATGGGGCTCATTAACTCGGGAGAGCAGCTCATCTAGATGAAGGGTAACACCGAATGCAAAAAGCCCGGGTAAGAGCACGTAAAAAATGGCCTTGTGCCAAACTTGGGTTGGTGCTCACCAAGTAAATATAAAATAGAGATAAAGAGAGTAGATTTTGATCATAGAATGATTGGTCACATGAGACCATTTTCTTTGGTAACAGGGATGTTGCTTTTGTCTCGTATAAAAAAAGGATCAAGCTTTCATTCTCCATAACATATACCAACAGTAAATCATAGTGTTAGGGGCTTTATGTTTTTGGGTTGTCTTTCAACTCATGAAACCGCCAAAGGGTTAAATGAACCTTGTGAGGGTTAAATGAATCTTGAAAAAAATCAATATATAAAAGTTCTCAGTGAAAATTTGAAGAAATCTGCCAAAGCTTTCAATTTTGGAATCACTTTGGCCTTTCAACATGATAACGATCCCAAGTAGACACTAAAATCTGTTAATAAATGATTGTTAGATAATGAAATGAATGTTTTGCAATGGACAAGTAAAGTCCAAATCCGATCAAAGATTTTATGGCTATTATTATTATTATTAAGAAAAATATTAATAAAAAGAAACCAAAAAATCTTCAGCAATTAGAAGATACCTTAAGAGAAGAGACATAATATATTTCTGCTGATATTAAATGGGAATTTGTCCTGCAATAGAACTTCAGAAAAAACAATAGCCAAGATCAATTCCCAGTTATTCCATTTATGTTCACTATTGGGCTAATACCAATGGGAATTAAATCTCCACATTCCCTCCAGCTATAGTGTTAAAATTATGATATTTACTTGGTGAGCACTCCCAAGTTTGGCACAAGGCCATTTTTTAGTGTTAAAATTATGTTTGGACAAAAAGAACATTTATCAGAAATTATTTTTCTCTGCATTAAAGACCTAAAAATGTTGATGTTGCCAAACAAAATCAAACAAATAAATCAGATAAGGTTTAATTGTTTGGATAACAATCTAATTTTTCTTTTTATAAACTTGAATACAATTTGAATAATCTTATTGACTGTGAAGCAAAACTAATTGAAAAAAAAAAGACGAAAAAATATGCACTTTTGGTGTGACTATGAAATCAAGCCACAGTGTTCCAAATACCAGCTATTTTCAAAGCAAAACAGTGAAGGAACGAAAGAAGGAAGAAAAGAAAGAAAGGAAAGGACAGAGGAAAAGAAGAAAAGGAAAAAAGGAAGAAAGGAAGAGCGGAAGGAGAGAGGGAAGGAAAGAAGGAAGCAAGCAAGGAAAGAAGAAAAGAAGAAGGAAAGAAAGAAGGAAAGAGTAAAGAAATGTAAAAACACAGAAATTATATAATCAAATCAGATTCCCGCCATCAAAAAGAATGCAAACTCAGACTAAAAAAGATCTTTTTGTTTTCTTTTTCAAACATCACCTAAATAATTGGCTTCTGACATTATATTGAGTTTAAAAAGCATAAGCGACTTTTCTTAATGCATTAAAAATTTGTTAAAATTACCTTTATATATTTCATAGCATTTTAAGGTGAAAATTTCTTGTCAAAGAATGCTCAAATACAGAAAAAATCAAATCATTTTTGCTAGTTTACATGAGAATTCACCCATGTTGATTACAAAAAATACAGACAAAACATCAAACTATTACTATTGCATCTCCATAAACAATAATCAAAAATGATAGGGATCACAATTTATCAAAACTTTATTTTAGTGACCCTATCACAGAGTAACAACATACAATAACCACAAGGAAAGTATATTTACACACCTGCTCTCTTGTTGAGTGCAAGGGGGGAGATGCCACTGCCTGAAGCAGAGAACGAGCAGCACCATTCAACTTACAGAAGCTACTTTTCTGAGGTGCTGTTTTCAATTTATTTTTAAATAGATTTAATCATAAAAACAAAATTATACATATATTAATTGAATATTAAGCAAAATTGGGCAATAAGGTGGGAGCATTGGTAAAAGCTTGAACTCTAGAATCATATTGAGTTCAAATCCCAGTCAAAACCATTACATTCACCTTTAGCTGCCTGGGCAGATGGAGCTAGTTAACTCGGGAGAGCAACTCAACTAGGTGAAGGGCAACACTAAATGCAAAAAGCCCAGGAATATAAAGAGCACGTAAAAATGGACTTGTGCCTAACTTGGGTTGGTGCTCGACCAAGTAAATAAGCGAATAAAACATACTTATATATAGATCATCAAGGGTGACTTGGGTGAGTGGTCATCAGCAGTCAGTTTTTTTAATTGAGTATGACTGTCTTCTTATAACAGGGAAATTTACTCTTTGTTAGGGTGGGATCCCTATGAAGGACACCTGTGTGTAACATTGTTTAGTGGGGTGAGGCTGCTGCACAGATAGCCACCACACAGCGTTTGACAGGAAGAGGAGCTGAAACCAATGGCATAGCATCCTGCTGAAGCCTTCATCTGCTTTTCCACCCATTGTGGTGCTCCCATATGATCAGCCATCATTTTCCAACTGGTCCAATGTTGGTTGAATTGCTCCTTCCCAATGGTTTAAACACACACCCTGACACTAACCTGGGTATTTTCATATCCTACCGCAAGATACAATACCTGGTTATTCAGTACAGAACTTAGTAATAGTAATAATGCTTTAGCTCTGATGACAGAGCTTATGCTCATCATCTGATGAGGACTCTGAAAAAAAAAACTGCTGTTTATACAGCACCCTATCTACACTCTAATACATCCATTTTTAAGATACAGCAGTAGTTGTGGAATGAATGAAATTTGTATCTTTAGGTCTCACTGTACTTAAAATGAAGCAGAAGCCCAAACCCAAAACTTAGCAGGGTTGACCTATTGTGGTCGTGGGGAGTAAAGGTTGTCCCAATACAACATTCTCAAAAACTTTCCTATTACTGTCCCAATTACTCTCAGGATAGGTATGATGATAATTTTTTTATAATCTTGAATAATTTTAATCAATCACTCAAACACAACTAACTAGTAACTACTACCTCAAGATGACTTAAACAATTTTTGTCTAGTTTTTTTTACGCAATAGAGTTTTTAGTTTATATTTTTTAAATACACTATAGGTTTTAGTCTATATCTTTTATATGAACTTAAACCATCTATTTAATAGATGGTTTAAGTGAATATTAAAAATGGCCTTTTTTTCTTTTTTCCCTTGTCTTCAGCTGATTAAGAAACAAATAAAGGGTAGGGGTTAAAATATAACAAAATTCTTGTGGGCATTATTACTTTTTTTAGGTGGTTTCAGCGCCAGGTAATAACTCCAGTCACTGCAAGCATTACACAGGAATAGATCCATGCTTACATCACCTAAAAGTATCCAATTTCAAAATATATTTGTGTGGATGTGCACGCGCGTGCATACGTAACGTACACGCATGAATAATTAATCAAAATTACATAGTTTTTGTTCCTATAGGTTGCCAAGAAGGGTAGGGTAAAAAAAATCAAAAAAAATCTCCAGGGTGACTTAATGGAGTGGAAGAGAGAGAGTGGGGAGTGGGACAGACTACTGGTAAATAAACTACTACTCATTTGATAAGGTCTGGAGAGGAGAGCTCCCGCTCAGCACAGTTTCTATTTTATAATATTGGTTCCTAAATTCAGTAAATTCAGTAAATTACTAGGTCAATAATTTCAATTCTGGAATGTTAAGCCGGGAAGAAGGCTGAAGACCAGTATCAGTAAGCAACCAGTCAGTCAGTAGGACAGAGCACTCACGAGCAGTCAGTCAGTCCAGTCCCCAGTCAGCTGGTCCAGTTTATTTATTTTTTTTTTTTCGTCAATGTATTTTTGAATCTTTAATTTTATGAACAAATTATTGTAAGTAGAAAAAAAAATGTACTTTATAAACAAAAACAATCGTGTGTGATAAATGTTCAAACTACAATAATTAAATTTTTCTAAGTCAAGCAAGATTTATTACTAAAAAAAAATGAAATAAGAAACTAAATAAATGTCAATATCCATATTCCATCATCCTATGCCTTGACAACCAATAACATTTTATTTTATATTTTGTTGTTGCATCTTCTTATGTTTCTGATGATGATGATGATGACAGTTAACAGTAGTAATCGCTTTGTAATGAATGATGATAATAACTAATAATAATTCAGATGTGAAACTGTAAACACTGACCTGTATTATTCCTGTTTCCAGTTTGGGGAGACGGAGTGGGAGGAGTTAGAGAATTGAGCGAGAGATATACAGAGGGGTAACGAAGAAGGATGAGGAGAGTCAATAGGTTCAACAGAGGAAAGTCATTTTCAAGTGCACGTGTACTTGAAAAGCAGATAAAAAAATCGAAATCCTACCTAGAAAATACAAACTAACATTAAACATTAAAAATAATTTTAAGAATTAATACGTTTTGTTTCTATAGAATAGGATTTTATTATTAATAATAATAAACTTAAACTATAATGATGATAATACTAAATGCGCGTGCGTGTGTGTAGGGAAAATATTCAAACAAGTTTCAATTTTCTTTTCAATATTTTTAATTTAATTTTTTCTTGTTTTCTTAAAATTGAATATAAAAATATTAAAAATAAAAATTAAAGTTCTTTTTAATGAAACATGCCATGTCTAAAAATGCGCACGCGCGTGTGTGTGTGTGAGAGAGAGAGACAGATAGACAGACAGAATGAGTAAAAGGGGTATCCAGATAATGCAAGGGGAGGAATCTTGTCACTCTGCCTTCAGGATTCACCAACCAGACGTTGGCAGAGTAAGAAGACTTTGACAATAATTGCAGGTGTGCGAGGTAGACGCAGGAGTGGTGAAACCAATGAGATGTTGATTGTTGTTGCACCATACAGTTTTTAAGTGAAATGACGTCGCGGAATCTACTGAAGCTCAAGGAAGACTTGATGTCTGTCACTCTGGCTCCAGTAAAAACCACAGGTTGCTAGATGTGCAAGCACTTAGTAATTGGTGTAAGATATTATTATTATTATTATTATCATTATTATTATTACTATTATTATTATCATTATTATTATAAATGCCAAAAAGAAGACTTTTAAAAATTGGCAGATTTGAGAAATAAATGCAGGGTTAAAACTCAATATGGGGCACCATACAGTCTCTAACTAGAATGGAGCAAAGCACACATGGGAGCCCATGAAAATTCATTTTGTCAGAGTATCAAAAAGTCTCCTTGTGAACTCTCTCCAAATGTTCCGCTCCAATCCAGCAAAGACCACTGGTTACTAGGTGTGCTAGTGCTTTTAGTACAGTGTGGCTATGAGAGATCTATAGTAATTAGCCTATGGTAACTCAAGATTTAGATGTTCTTCTGTCTGGCATATCAGCCTTTATGGCTTTTTTTTATTGATAAATTATGTTTTTGAACAGAAAAAAAAATATTGGTGCATCTGGATAGTTCTCAGTTGGTTGGAATTAAGTAAGTAAACTACATAGAATATAGCTACCTGGCAGATGAATTATTGAAACCTTTTCCAATGGGGTAGGTGTGGGGGTTACTTTAATGTGAACTGCATTTTTGAGAAGAACATAAAAAAATCAACAACAACGCGACGGATGCAAAATGCGCAATTTGAAAGAATTATTTAATCTATAAAGATTTCAAAGAAATTACGGGCAAAGAAAATTTATAGGGGTGCATTCTGTTTTATTTTTTCATAATCAATATATTTTTGGGTCTATCTACCCTACTACTTATTTACTTGATACTTTCTGGTTTGGAGGAGGATGATGAACATTGTAAAAAAGCTAAAAATATATTCATATATCAATAATGAAAAAAAATAAATAAGACCCTTATAGTTTTTTGGGGGGGCACTTTTGCAGAATAAGCAAATGGATAAATTTGGCCGAAACCTAAACCCTAACACTAAACCCTAAACCCTAACCCTAACCAACCAAATTGCTGTCTTACAACCGGTGCAAAGTCCCTAACCAAAAAAAATATTTCTCCATTTGCTTGTTCTGCAAAAGCACCCTTTTTTGTTTCAAAATCAAAAATATTTTATATTAATCTAAGGTTTCTACATTTTTCCATCAGTCAACGACATCAACATGTCAGTGGCAGTTGGAATTATTTTGCAACAGTTAAGTAGCATCAAGAAACAAAGTCTTCTGTTAAAATAGTTTCTCAAATCAATCAATCAAGAGTTGTTAACAAGTAAAAAAAAAAAAAACGGTTTTTATGGGTTCTTCAAAAAAATCAATTGTAATTCAAAAATTGTCAAATGAAATATATTAACAGTAACACTCGATTTCTTGTAGTAAAATCATTGAAATATACTTAGAGGCCATGAATTTCTGTCCTATATATGTTTATGTAAATTTTTCTGCAAATTATCTACCAGACTGACTAGTACGGTCAAGTCACGTTGGAGACAACAGTTCCCGCTATATCACCAAAGTTAGGCAACATAGAGCCTGTTTAGTACAAAGATAGGTAACCACTTCGAAGTACCAGGTACTGTACGAGGTTGGTCAGCAGTTTGTGGTATGATCAGTCGAACGAAAATATTAAGCATTTGAACTGAAAGGCTTTCCCCATCCCCAACCCCCTTGCTAACACCAACCAACCATGCTAAAAATGGTAGAAATATTCTCCATCAGAATTACCCCCAATCTGAGATTGCAAAAACTCTGTAACAACGGGAAGACTAATCCAAGCTTGAACAGGTTAGTAGAGTTCTTCCTGCTCAACAACAACAGACTACCGTGAGCTATAGACAGCAAAACAGGCCCGTAGACAAATTGCAAAATATATTATATATTATATTTACTTGGTGAGCACCAACCCAAGTTTGGCACAAGGCCATTTTAAGTGCTCTTACCCGGGCTTTTTGTATTCGGTGTTACCCTTCACCTAGATGAGATGCTCTTCCGAGTTAACAAGCCACATCTGCCCGAGGAAGCTAACGGTGAATACAATGGTTTTGACTGGGATTTGAACTCGTGTACTATGATTCCAGAGCCCAAGCTTTTTACCAATCCTCCACCATCGCTTTTAAAAATATTATATCTAAAATAATCTGAACTGGGATTCGGACTTGCGAATCACAATTCCTAAGTCAGACTGCCTATCTACTGCCCTAAGTGGACCCCCAAGTTTGAATGAAAGAACAACTATGAACAATCTATTCAATTTCAATTTCGAACATCAACTGAGGGAGACTTTAAATAAAAAAATGAAAACAAAAGCAATCAGTGACATAAACACTTTCTTTGCTCTTGGCAAAAATCAAAACAATCAAATCTACTGTCATTTCAAAGTAAAATAAATGAAATTAAACTTTTAAAAAGGATTTTTTTCTTCTTCTTTTAAAATAGTTCTCCATTTCACACTCCCTATAATTCTTCAAAGTTATTGACTGACCAACTTAACTGATATCTATTTGATATTTGACAGTTATAAGTTTTCATAGGTAAAGACAGACAGACGGCACAGAGTATTACACAATTAGTCGTATTACCTATTTACAAAGAATTTGATACATAAAACTGCAGTCAGTACACATGCACATTTGATTGCACATAAAGTAATAGCATTCGTGTGTGTGTGTATGTGTGTGTCTGTGTGTACAACTCTCCTACAGCCCACACCACTGGACCGATCATGACCCAACCTGACATGATGATGGTCTCGACTCTAGAAATATTGTACATCATTTTTAAGGATAAGGTCAAAGGGTAAGGTCATTTTTGGTGCGACTCTTTATTAGCCCCTTACCCTAGGAATGATGCACATTTGGTTGGAGTTTGCCATGATATCAAGGGCCGCCACAAACTTATTTTATGAATTTGAATCAGATCAGCCTCCTCCAAACATTTCGATGAAATTTGGCATGTGAATGGTAGTGGTCTCTAACATAGACCAAAATTTATTACCCTGTATCTCTTAACTTTAACCTTCAAAAGAAATGCTGCCAAAAACAATGTAATGGATCATTAACGATCCTTTTTTTTTTGCCTGCAAAAAGCGCCGCTATCTTGGCTAGTTAGATAATGAAAAATGGAATAGAAGACGTGTAGAATAAGTAAATTAAAAAAATTAGGTACCATGTTGAAGAGAGTACAAGAAAGAGATAGGATGTACAGTGGCGTAGGGTAAAACGTAACCCGGGTGTTAATCAAAAGTCCCATTTGCAAAAAGGTCCAATTTGCCATTTTGCCCATCAACAATAATGTCCATTTTTTAACGTCTATGGAAAAGGCCAAAAAAACGTGCAAACGAAAACATTGCTACCAAAAAATTAAATTGGTTAACCCTAACCCTTTTGAAAAATGAAATAACCATCTACCTAATTAATTATTTAATTTGATTTGAAAAAAAAAAAGATATTATTGTCGATGGGCGAAATTGAAATAGGTCTTCTAGCAAATTATACTTTTTTGCAAATGGACGATTAGACCTGAAACCATCTTCCAGGGTGATACAATCAAATATCACCCCACTGACCCCACATCATCCTATGCAGAATGCAACACTTCTAAAATATAGGGAAACCCTACAAAACCCCATTAGTAAACTGGTGGGGTAACAACCATACACTTCTTGATGTGCTTTAATTATAGGAGGTATGTGGAGTACCTCCAGAGAGCTATTGGTTCCTACAAGTGAAATTGAGAAAAAACTAGACAAAACAAAAGTAGATTTTTTTTTCAGGCTAAAGCCCTCTCATGGCACTATGTTAAATCCGATGTTTAGACTATTTCCGCTTAGCTAAAAGAATTGTTGGAGTGACAGCGTATGTTTGCCAGTAAAGGAACCCCTCCTTTGCTGTCTCCTGAGGTGGACCATCCCCACCTTGTCACGACCCAGCTACACCACTGGGTGTGTGCTTTTTAAACCTGCTCCAGATTTAAAACGCTCTTTTACTTAAATGGATTAAAGAATATCTTGATAGTCGCAAAATTCATTTATGTTTTTTAAACTGTTAATTCGACAGATAAGTTTAAGTTTCAATTGTTGAGTCTGGCTTGATGACAATTTGTAAAACCAAAAAAACAAAAAGTAAAGTCAATCACAACTTGATCGATTTCAGTGTCACTGATAGTTTGTTATGATGGCTTGTTTAGACTAACCAAACCAAACCAAAACAATACTGATTGAACTATTGTGGCTAGTTGCATTAGTCAATCAAATTTTGTGTGTGTGTGTGTGTGTCTGTCTGCAGATTTAGCCAGCTCAACAACTGAACTCACACAATTCAGTAGCAAGTCTCATTAGAATTTGAATTTTTCAGCCGCATGTATAGATGCCTACTTTACCTAAGATTATGGTTACATTAAACCCAGTGGTTGAACCTGTGAGCCACACCCCAAACTGAGTATTTCCCGCCCAGCGCAAGATACATTACCATTTTTTTAAATGGTTACCCATCTAACTATTAGTCAGACTTGGCATTGTTTAACTCCTGGGATCTGACGAAAACCGGCATCTCCAATGGTAACGCAGTTTACTTGACCATTTAAACCAATTCATGCAGTCATTTAATGCCTAGAGTGAAATATTTAGAGCAAACAATTTTTTAAGGAAAAGAACAGTATCCCTGATCAGTATAAATTGTTGTTTCTGAACAGGAAAACCTCTCCTTGATCAGTAGTCTCCCTGTTAATAGGGTTTTCGCTATCCCAGGGTATTCTGAGACACCCACCACACTTTATGCAAGAGGGTAAATCTATTTGAGGACAGTTTGAGTTATTGTTTGCAATGACTGTTGTTTGGGTTTGCTGTGCTGCTGGTTCTTATTAGTTTAGTTTGTCCAATTAATGAATGAATGCATTGCATTACATTGCATTAAGCCATAGCAAGGGAAGTAACAGGAGAACTTTCCCATTAGTAGTTTCTCGAAATGACGTTTGAACTCAATCTGTAATTTGAACCTAAACTAACAGCAGTTCAATCAGCACTTGCATTTTCCCAGCAGCAGCACTAACCAATCGTGGCGGGTGCGCGTGCCCAGCTGATTTCCTTAGAGAAAAAAAAAACAAAGAAGAAGTGGCGGTTCAAGATTTCTGTTTCATATAAAAAAAATAAAAAAAACAACAACTTTACACCAATTACAGTTTATGGTATTGGCAGTACTGTAAACAACCTCTACAATCGTGGTTATCGTAGTTTAGTGATTAGTGATTGACCTGGGGTGGGGATTAAAATCGACCCAAAGAAGCCTAAATGAAGAAGGAAGTGTTAAGCGAAGGGAAAAGGAAGGAGAGACTGTTTCGGACATCCACACACACCATGATGCGGATCACCTGGAATCCAGATCAAGATGATCTAAATTGTATTAATGGTTAGGAGTTCTAGATGTCTTTCTGCTCAACAACAACTAGAGAACTTCTTTGTTGTTGAGCAGAAAGAAGACACCTCACCCGTTCGAGCTGGGGTTAGTCTCCTGATCGTCGTCACTTCTGACTTATCAGTCCTTACCAACATTGTTGAGGTGGGGGTGCCCGGCCCGGATGCCTGCCTTGCCCTGGGAGCCTTAAAGGATGACGGTCTGAATAAAGAGCCAAGCCATCCAGGAAACTGTTTACATTTTTTTTATTGGCAGCAGCGACCGCCGACCGACTTAAAAACAGAGTGCAAGAAATACCATACCATCAACGAGTGTGCATACGACTCGACACACACCCACACCTGTAGTATTTTACTACAACACCAGTCACCATTCACATCTTCTTCGCCAGTCAGCACAGTCAGTCCGCAGTCAGTTACATCAAACACTTCGACTTGGACATTGAACACCTCCAAGTCATCGCCACTCAACACACAAACTATCTTTAAGTACTGATTAAAAAATACAAAACATTTTTAAAGTGGTAAAACCCAAACCTTAATTTTGACTACTAATGACTTTTATTTCTAAGTAAATTGACCGAAAATTACAACAATATCAACATGGACAGATATTGTAACTTACTCCCATTCCACTCGCTGACCACTTGTTCCATTCATTCATTTACTGATAGTGACAGTACTGTTACTGTTACTAGTTATCTCTCTTCACTAATAAAAAATAAAAAGTTATTAAAGTACTATCGAAAGTAATTCGAATTTGAAGTAAAATCAGTAAATAATTATTAATAACTTTAACTTTTTTAATTACTCTAATCATTAGTTCGTGAAAATTTAGTTCAACGTTTTCGAAAAAACTTCATGAAGAATAAGAAAATGACGTGTGATGTGAAAGTAAAGTGTGTTATTGTCATTCAATAATTGTCAACGACTCAACAGAGCATGAATGGAAATTATTTTTAAATTAACTGATATTTGTTATAGGGAAACAATTACGTTCATCTATTTTTCCCACTCATTTTTTCCCCCTTATTACTTGTTATTTCCTTGTTAGTGTTCGTGTCGTCATACGTGCTCTACGAACTGAGTGTGGAAGAAACCACTCCCCTAATGATAAATATCGGTTACTTGCAATAAATAAAAAATATATGTTTGTTTTGCCCTAAAAAAAACTTTGCACTCACTGGAACTAAGTACACAATCAACAATTTAAATTTTATTAAACATCTTCGGAAAATATTAATTTGTAAAATACAGATAAAAATGCACCTGAAAAAACATTTTTTTTTCAAACAAGAAGAAGAAAAAAACACCTGATGAAATAAAACTTTAAAATTTCAACGTAATTCATAGTGTCTGTACAGATAAATGTATGGATAAGCAACCTTGATATAAATATTATGTATCAGTTGTTAAAATTGAAAGCCAATAACAAATACGATTTTGGCAGTCTAGGCTACATTTCAATAAAGGAAGGAAGAAATTATTCCCAATTTAAAAACCTTGAAAATACATCCTGGCACTTTACTACAAAAAGCTTGCGTAAATTAAACTTAATATTATCTGTAATAATTAAATCGCACATTTAAACTTTTAAGTAAATATAAACTATTTATTAGTATTCATTATCATTCATATTACCTTTATATCAAGCCAACAGATAGGTGTCTGCTGGTGTTTTGTTTTCCATGAATGAACGGTAACAAAACAAGCAATCATTGATGTTATATCAACATTGACCTTCCATAGAATGGAAAATGGGTCAAGCAGACTTTTTCCTCACTGGGTACCGTTATTGTTAAGGAGTTGAATGGAGGCAGACGACACAAATTAAAACGGTATAAACATTGAATATTCGATAAAATAAAAGATTTCAACGATTAATACTGATTATTTTCCATTGAAATATACTTATATATGTCTGTCAAGCTCAACAAGATATGTTTTTTAGTAAGATGTTCAATAAAACAGTAAAAGAAGAAATTTAAGACTAGTAAAAAAAAAAAAAAAATTTGCCGAAAATGTTTAAATAGAATATGAATATCTGATAAGGTTTTATTCATGTGCTTATCAATTGATAATTATTAAAATAAATAATTATTTATTTAGAATTTTTTTCTTTTTAGTTTACAAAATAAAATAAAACAAAATGGATAGCTAATGTTTGTTTTGAAAATTAAATAAGAAAAAATATTGTCACGCATATTTTAAAGCTTAATATTTTGACGTTAAATTTAAATTCAATACAAGCCGCGCGTGCGTGGTACCCCTAGCTCTCTAAAAGTTCCCGAGGGACGCAAAACAGATTTTTCCCGGGGTAAA
>JAUZSX010339941.1:0-10611 GCA_034780655.1 Idiosepius hallami
GTGTTTTTCTTTTTTTTTTATGTCTTATGCCTTGTGGGGTTGGGGTTCCTGGTATTGGTATAAAAATAAATAAAAAAAAAAAAAAAAAAAAAAAAAAAAGGTTGTCCCACACTTTTAACTCTCTCTCATATTTATATAAATATACTTATTTTTTACAGTATAAACATACAGATAGTAAGGATGTCAATTAGTTCTTGATTTATTTCTGACTAGCAGAATTAGTTGGCATTGCCTGGGCAATTCTGAAAATTTTTTTGTATGGCCAAAAAAAATCATAACGTTATGACTCAACGCAAAATCTTGTATAAGTTTTAACATAACGCTTTTTTATTATACAGTTTTAATCTTATCAGATCTCATCACTTACATGTAATGTTGTTAACATTCCAAAACCCGAGTGAAATTTGAATTTGTAGACCATACACTGTGTGACAAATGCTCTAAGACAGTCTGACAACACAGTTATACATTCATAATGGCAATTCTTACCATTTTTTTTTTTAACGGCATTCACTCTATATGGGTTGAGCCGGCACCCCATGAACATTCAATTATTCATAAGGATGATACTAGGAGAAAGGCAGATGGTGTGGTAGGGTCCTCAGCCCTACCCCGCAGTGAAGACGAGGACTTGCCGCAGATTGCCCGCAGACTCAGAGGTCACCGCCACCAGAGGCCGCCGGATGCCGGAGCAGACGCAATCTGGATTTTGCAGACATACAGTAATTTTTACCATTAGTCATATAAGTTATAATTCATAGAGAAAAATCTGGGCACTCAAAGTTCAGTCATTAGAAATATTAGTAAAATAATAATAAAGTTATTTATGTATTTAATTAGTTTTGAATTCTCCAAAAGTATGTATCCAGCTTATTGAAACAAAAGATAAATAGATAACTCCTCAAAATAATTTCCATTACTTTGCTAATTTTTCATCAAATATATTGTAGCTTTTTTTCTGTAATTTTTTTTAGTTGTAGTCATTTTAAATTACTTAGAGAAGCCAGTATTTCAGCACTGTTAACTATATGTTGTACTAAACTGAGCTGAATGCAGTGATAATGTCAAGCTTTACATATCTCATGTAAAAGTGTACAAGAAATATTAATAATCATTTTTATTAGGAACTGACCAATATACCTACTTTATAACACTCTGAACTATTTTTTAAATACCCACTAGGTCATGAGTAGTCTAATTTTATTTTTTAAATCCTATTGCATATAAATACAATTCTATTGCAAAATTTAAAGAAAACTTAGTTGTATCTTTATTAAAATTTATATATTTTTCTAATTAATGACAAGTTCAATGTCAGCACTACTTATTTTTGACAGAATAAAGATAAAGATGGTAAGAACGTTGATTAGTTCTTGATTTATTTCTGATAATCAATGAAGATTGTTTTGTTGATACAAAAAATATAAGATGATAATGGATGTATTGTATAATCCTTAAATTGGCAACTAGTGATGTCTGTTCTGCTGTCACTAATGTTTTACGAGAAAAGTTGTCTGTCAGGAGAGATAATCTCTTAGTTCATACAAATTAAGCATGACCTAGCCGTCTTAAAGGTTTCTTAGATTTTTTAGATGTCACAAGCAATATTTAGTTTTTTTCTAATTGACATAATTGAATCTAATTAATGCTTCTTGATATTAAAAATAAAAATGTATAAGCCTTTATGACATTATATTTATTAGAAATAAAAATGTATATTCTGAATGTCTAATTCCAAAACAACCAAAATATTAAAACACTAGAATGATGGCAGCCTGAAAATTATTAGAGACCTTTTCATCTATACTAAGAAAAAATATTTTCAGTAAGGTTATTAACATTGTTAATACAATCCAACAAAAACTATGTTCAGAAAATAACTTTTAAATTCTTTAATATTTTGTCATTTCTTATTGTAAAAAAAATTAAATAAAACAAATGAATAAAAGATTTAAACTGTGGGCCCAGTTTTGTACATGATTAAGTATTTGTTTTTTTTTTCTTTTTAAACTGCTTTGCAGCTTAACTGCTCATTCATTTTTCCACCAAATTTCAAAAAAAAAAATTTACAGTTCATAGGTCAGATAAGTATCTATCTTTTGAAAACAAATTTCATTTTTATTCATTAAAATGAAAGTTATTAAAAAGATTCTTGGTGTTCAAAAGTGATCAATCACATAAGGATTAAATTAAGCCTTTGTAATGACTTAGTGATGTAGCTCAGTTGGTAGCATGTCCAACTAATTATAACAAAAATCTCAGGTTCAATCCTCGTAATAGAATGTCTTTTTTTTAAAATAAATTGTAAAAAATTTAAGACATGAAGATTTACCAAACTACTTGGTGTAAACATTTGAAATTTGACATTAAGAGTACCCAGACATGGCTCAACCGTTTTAATTAGTTTTTGGCAGCCAAGTGGTCAAAGTTGAAAGATTTGACCCTGTGATCTCTTCCAAATTGCTATGCTAATTTTAAGCCTACAAAATTGAATTTTAACATGTAGGGTATTCAGACATGGAGCAAGCTTTTAATAGATTTTCGTCAGAATTTTTTAACACGAAACATGTTTTTAATTGGTTTTCTGCCCTAAATTTAGCTGCCAAGGGGTCTAAGTTAAAAGATTTGACATTTGCTGTTTTTAACAAACTAACCAACAATTATTGGATCTAAACACTAGAGGATACAGGTTATTTTGAACCATGGAAACTATTCAATTGGTATTGACCTGGAAAAATAAACACTGAGGGGTCAAAATTTGGAATCCCAGCAGCCGGGCAATAATAAGAAAACATTATTTTATAAGAAATCCTGGAAAAATCATGAATTAAATAAATAAATGTGAACATGAAAAGTAATAAAGGTTAAGATTAAACTTAGAAAATAATAAAATGTTAAAACTGGAAAAGAAAGGGACAAGATATTCTAGTAAAAATAATAAATTTATAACTTAAAATATTGCGGCATTTAGAACTTGTATTGAACTGAATTTTCTTTTAATTCGTGATGCTGCAATATTTTATGTTATAAATTCATTATATTTTTTACTAGAATATATCGTTTCTTTTCCAGTTATGACAACATTTTTTTCCTTTTCTAAGTTTAATCTTAACCATATTACTTTTCATGCCCACATTTTTCTATTGAATACTACATCTGCATTGTAAAGTAATCCTCCTCATTTCTTAAAGAAATATTTCTAATAATGACATTTTTAAATTTTTTTCAATTTGTGAAAAAAGTGTTCAGTTTACAATATGAAGATAGTCATAAAATGCCGAAGGAAAAGACTTTGGAAAAAGATAATTTTAAAAATCAGATGAAAATCGAACCACAAAATAGGAAATATATTCAACATATAAAAATAATTGATCACTAGCCACTGGCAACATGCCTATGACCATAATCAGTTACAAATCAAATTTAAGCATCTTTATTGTATGGTAAAGCCTTGTACATTGTCAAACTTGGGAGGTTTGACAAGATACAAGAAAAGAATAAAAAAGATAGATATTGGAATGAAAATTACCTATTACCTTATTTTTATGGTTATACTATGGTTAAAACACTTTTCAAAAGTTGTTTGATAAAATAAATAATTATATTTGGCCAGTTGTGAGTCATAGTTTAACGAAGCTTTATTGTCAAAAGAAGTAATGACACCATAGCAGGTAAAGTACCTCAAGTATACATGGTAGCAGGTAGGAATTTTTAAAAATTTGGTTGGGAAAAAAAATCTTAAGTTACAAGGAAGAACATACAAGGGTTTACTGAATTTTGAAGATAAAATTACGCTGTCTTCTGTGAAAATTATTTGAGGTGTCTAATCACCAGGTTCCTATCATATAAAAATTCTTTCCAGGTAAATAATAACTCCCCTCACTAAAAACAAAAACAAAAACCAAAGCAAAAATAAAACTGAAAGAAGAATGACTCACCATTGTTGTATTTCCTCTTCAGAAACTGAAGAAAAAAAAGAAAAGTGAAATTAAGATATTTATTCAAAACGAAAACATTAATTTTAGAGGAAAAAAAAAGTATTTCACAAAACAAAAGAAGTAATTTATTTTCATTTAATCAGACTACACCATTTATCTTCCAAGTGTCAGTTGGGGGGGGAGAGGGATAGAGTTGCAGCTTGAATAATGAAGATTGACTAACTCCAAAAAAAAAAAAAAAATTAAAAAGAATTCGCTTTTTGTTTCTAGAAATTTTCTTTGTTTTTTTCATTGAGTTTCATTTAGATTTTAAGCCATTTTGTAGCCAAACAAAAAAACTGTGTCCAGATGCAAATGAATATTGATTGTAAGAAAAAAATAATGGTCCAAATTCTAAATAAAATTTTGCTGAAATAAGGAATCCTTTTTTAGGTTTATAATAGAGAAGATTTGTTAGATTTTAAGACTTAGTTTGTAAGGCTAATAAAAAGGGTTCTAATTAGATATCAATATCTATGTTTATTAAAAAATAGTTTCAAATAAAGATTCCTTCTTGTTAATATGAATGTATCATTAATAAAGAAATTGATCAGAATATGTTACTACAATAAAACAAAAAAGCATTATAAATTATGATTAGAAAAAATTATTATGATTTATTACTATGATGATATATTAGAATTTATTTCTATATTAAAACTTTAGAATATATATATATCTACAATAGTGTAAAATTTATTTCTAAAATAATGCATGAGATTTTATTACTGGGAAAATACATACATAATGTAAAGTAGGATGTGAGGTTTGATTTGCTTTTTTTTTCTAGACATATAATTTTAAAAGAAATAATCCCTTAAAAAAAAAAAAGTAGATTTTTAATTGTTTGAGATTTCATTCTAACGCCCACCAGAAAGTATGTAAGGAGTGGAACTCTTTACATAGCTCAGTCTAATTAAGGTTTTGGCTTGGTTGTCAAGAAAGCAAGGTAACCTCACCCAAAGGTCACAAACACTTGTTCCACACCAGCTTCTTTAAGGATAGATATTTCTATGACCTTTATTCTTGGTAATATATATATATATATATATATATATATATATATATACATATATATATATATATAAAGCTTCAACTCCTTCTTTGAAATAATATCAAAGAAGAAAAAAAAAAGGAAAAAGATTGAGGAGTAAGAGGAAGGAAAAGAGAAGAGCTGGAGGAGGAGGGAATGAGGAAGTAGGAGGAAGAGAATTAGGAGTAAAATCAATTTTTGATCTTTTTCGCTCCTCTACAGTCAAATAAAAAGATCACAAGTCTCTTTCGATAATTCTACTTCTTAAAAGATCATGCAAAATCACAATGAAATCTCTTCAAACAAACAGCTGTACCTGGCATTGCCCAGTTACCTTCAGAGAAAATGAGGACAGATAAGGAATTATGGGCTTATAGGACAAAATAATTAAATAAAACAGGCAAAGAATATACAGAGCGTCCAAAAAGGGTTACTGTGCAACATGGGTGTATAACTAATTAACAGTAAATTTTATCATAAATCGTTTACCAAATATATTTTTTATCAATAAACAATTGCCATAAGTGTTTTATTATTTTTATTCGCCACTTGGAAGAATCACTAGCAAATGCAAGTGTTTCGCTTGCAAAATAGAACCCTGTTAACAGACATAAAACTTTGATATTTCATTATATATAATAAAAATTGCAAATGTTAAGACCACTATTGCTCAAGTGCGGTAGTATCCATTGTCACCAATTCTCCTCCTTGAAGAAATCAATACTTTTCTATAAATGGACCACTAGAAACATCCACCCTTCCTCCTCTCTCTCTCTCTCAGTCTCCCATATATTAGACTTTCAAATGCAATAACATTTATAAAGTACATACAATATCGACCAGAAATAAGTATATCGCATTGAATTCAATTCAATTTAATACTCACCATTTTCAAATAACAAAAATTATAAATGAATGAATGAAAGAATTTTACTGTGATTGAGGAAAGGAATTTGTAACTATGTAATTCTCAAGAAAAATTGTTATTTGTGTTCAAACAAATAAAGCAAACAGGATTACTCACGGTTATAACCATTATGTCTAAAATCATAGTTTTGTTGATTATTTCTTGTAACTAACAAGCAGATTAACAGTTGAAAAATGAATACCTTCATTTATTCACAAATATATTCATATTGTCAAAAATATGAGAATTTTCTTTACTGTTTCTTGTTAATTATAGACAAGTTAGAAAGTTTTTTGTCAATGAAGGATTTTAATGATTCACTATTAGGTTATTCTAAAAGTCAGTCAAAAACCATTACTTTCACTTTAGCAGCCTCGGGCAGATGGGGGCTCGTTAGCTCGGGAGAGCAGTTCATCTAGGTGAAGGGTGACACCGAATATATAAAGCCCGGGTAGTGCACGTAAAAATAGCCTTGTGCCAAACTTGGGGGTGCTCACCAAGTAAATATCATAAAATTCCGATTATGTAGGTAAATAGGTCCAAAATAGTAGGCTGTCAAAGATGGAGTCAAATAATTGACGTTATTGGATTACTCCTGGCTTTGTTCTTCTTTCTGATTGGCTGATATTACAGCCCACCTGTATAAAATAAAATGGAAGAGTCCATACGATCATAAATGTTGAGTTTTTAGCCCACGGCTTATTACCTAAGTTTCGAGGTATCTCAACTAATTTTCCCGTGAAACCAAAGAATATCGCTGCTATCATTTTAAGGCATGGGTATTCTTTGGACTGTTGTCATCTTTTTTTTCTATTTTAGTACATTTCGACCGAATTATCCTTCGTTCTTCCTCAGGTATTATAAAGTTATTCATATTGTTTCTTCAGATGTCTTCTTTTTGAAACCTAGTGTTGGTTTTATTTGTAATGGATAATTTGTTTTTGTTGTCAGGCGTTTATTAAGCCATCCACATGTGTTAATGTGTATTTATGTTTTTTTTCTTGTATGTTCTATTTCTAACGGATGATTTGTTTTTGTTGTCAGGCGTTATTTTCAGTGGGCTTTTTACGTGATAAAATCTAAGTTTATGTTTGTTTTTTAAAATTCTAAGTTGTGTTAGTTTCACGGGTTTTTAAGGTTAAATTTTCTCGTGTTTATTCTATTATCAAATAGAATTCTATTTAATTTATTTTCATATATCCCAATATTATGGTACTATCTATTCATACTAAACTATTTTAACAAACATCGATTGTTAAAAATACTCCGAAAAATACTAATAAAATTGATCATACGTCATCTCAAGGATTTTGGAAAATAATGGTTATAGCAGCTCGAAATATTTTTAATTTGAACAGCTTTTCTATCAGTGATAATATGGTTGAGGAGAAATAGGATTTATACCCTCGCTGTTAAAATTTGCATTTTGACCTCAGCGAGCAATTGAAACGGGACACCTATGGAGAAAAAGAGAGCGCGATTTTCGGTCTCCTTAGCAACGGCACATTAACAAATTGCTTGGATATGAGATGTGAGTGGCGGGAAAACTTACTTTATTGGACTGTTTAAATAAGTCGAAACATACATTGATATGACATCATGTAAATAATAAAAACACACGCACATATGTGTGTGCTATTTAGCCATTTAATATTTGCATATTTATACAAACATTTAATGTTTGCTTAAAATCCATTAGTGATCTCAACTATTAAATTCAATATATATATATATATATATATATATATATATATATATATATATTCATTTTTAAGAAAAATTCTATTTATTTCTGTTCTTTTTAAGGAACTAGTTTAAATAAAAAAAGTGCTGCCAAAACATTTTTGATATACAGTATGCTAATGAAGTAGAAGTCTAATGATCAAAATGGCAGATGGCGTAATGTAGAACTTTGTCAAATATTCTGGAATTAAAGAGAACTTAATCGAAATCACAACCATTTCTTTTAATATACTGAGATCTAAATGTTGATTTTCAGACATCTTACCAGGTTCGTCAGGGTAGCAGTTGATTTGGTGTCAGAGAGCTTTCTCATAAAAAAAAAAAAACACGGGAAACCGACAGAGGTTCTTGTCGAGTGAAGTAGAGAAAGAAAAACTAAAAAATAACTATTATGACTACGGTTTCAAAACAAATACTGTGATTTTGTATGAGTGACAATAAAAAAATCAGCTGTTTTCTGATTAATTGGCCCATTAAATTTGTTCTTATTTCGTTTTAATTTTTGCTAACTAGAATTTTCCCAACGAGTTTTTGGTCCATTCTATATATATTTTCTCCATCTGAAACAACAACAACAAAAACAAAAACAACAACAACAACAACAACAAAAAGATGATTGTAAAACCAATTTAAAAACATGCCAATTACAATCGGCCATTATTTTCCGGACAATCTAATATTATATATTTATTCTTACCTCGAAAGTATAGAAAAAAATCTTAATTAAATCTAATTTTAAAAACGTACCACCAACAATGGGCCATTATTTTCTGAACGACTTAATACTTGAAATCTTATTGCAAGGAATCCTTCACTTTTAGCGGTATTTGTATCTAGTGTTGGCGGAATTCCGATAAGAAGCTAAGTAAACTGCTTGCAGAATATCGAATTTAAGAAGTAAAACAGTTAAAATTGAAAGAAAAACACACATAAACGCCCCTAGAATAACAGAAAACAATAAGTAATCAGAAGAGTTAAAGAAATGAAAATGGAATAGAAAAAGCAACTTATAATATTTAAAAGCATTGTTTTTTTGCTGTTTTTTGAGGGGTGTTTTTTCTTTTCTGTTTTTGTAGGATTTTAAAATTTTTTGTTATTTTCTCTCTTGCCAAATAGAGGATCTGTGGAAGCTGTCAATATCTCAAGATTTCAGCGCAGGTTTTCGATTTCACGCTAGTTGGTTCTACCCTGAGTAGTTGATCCAAACCGGTGAAGTAAACCTTCCCCCATGGGCAAAAGCGAAACATTGAAAACACTCCATTTTCCTTCGTCAAAAATGGGAAACCTATAAAACATTCCGATCGCATTTCATCTCTTCTTCGCTAATGACATGTTAACAGCTTTTAATAATATCAACATCCTTCAGTGCAGAGGAACAGCATTGTTGATATTCGGCCATACTCCGTCGGTTAGATTTTTAGAATCCGAAAATTTAATCGTGAACTGAAATGGCTTGCCAAAACAAACAGAAATGGTCAGTTGTTGATTGCGAAACAAGAGAGAAAATTAAAGTGTGTTTTTGTAAGGAATTGGAATTTTTAAAGAAGTTAATTCTGGGAGAAAGATAAATAAGGTGTGAAAGAGAGGAAGAGAGAAAGGAAGTTGGATTGATAGGTTGGTAGTTAATTAGAAAGAAAGGAAGAGAAATTGATAGGTAGGTAGATAGATATATGTTGTGGGGTCCTGGTTCACGTGATTCGGGTTGTAATTAAGACGAAAGGCACATACGTGTGAACTATAGGTTGTTCCTGATCAAAACTGCTCATGAGGATTTTATTTTAATGAGCATGTTCTAAATGTAAGGGAGATAACTCTTTCAAGGCTTTACTCCTTTAATTATAAAATTAATGTGTTTTTATGAACGTTACAGGTAGGAAGGCAAGTAAGTATGTATTTTCTACACACAAAGACACACACACACACACACACACACAGACGCATACACAAACACACACAAACACACACAGACACACACACACAAACACACACACACACACACGCATATATATATGTAGTTGCTTCATTTAATTCCTTCATACAAAATAAATTCGACCAATCAAAATTCACTGGTACCAGTTAAACGTTTACGAAGCCGATGCAGTCCCCAACAGCTGAGCAAACGCGGACAATTAATAATTGAAACAAAATGATAAGTCAAAGAAATACAGAAAAATTGTATTTAGTACAGCAGATCTAATTTTCCGATTAAACAAATTCTGTATTGCGTGCTTTTACGCAATATCGTAGCCAATCAGCGAGTGACTGTATACTCTTGACATTGAAATCTCATAGTTTTGGCGCGAATAAAAAACCATGATAATTAAATAGAATAAATAAATAAAAAATATAAAATAGTGAAGCATGCAACGAAGTGACTTAAAGGGTGGCTTATGTTTTTTCTAGAACATTAATCAAATATTGGAGATACGCGAAGGTCGGCCAACGAGGATAGATTATCTTAAGAAAGATTTGTATTTCTCTTTTTGGGGGGAGGAGGGATGAGGCTTTTTATTCTTTTTTAAATAATTTTTTGATTGTTTTTTTTTCAGTCAAAAATTTATACCGAATTTTCGTAAAGCGTTGTCTAACGACACAGAAAACACATAGAATCAGAAGAAACCGGCTATAAACTTTTCAATTCTTTTAATTGTTTTTTTTATTTATTTTTTTAGTTAAAATGAAAACTCAATTCCAGAAAAATATGAAAATCAAATAAGTGTTCAATTATATTTGTGAACAAACCTATGCCTTGTTCTTCGCCTACATTTATTCATTCATTCATTCATTTATTTAAAAATAACGTTGTAAGAGCATTTTAAAGCACTCTTTAAAAAAATTGACAGCTGTGATGATGAATTAAATTCATTACTAAACGAGCTTTATCTTTCTCGACGCTTTAAATATGGATTCACTTGCTTCGTTACTCGAATTATTTACCTATATAAATTGAA
>JAUZSX010339952.1:0-10609 GCA_034780655.1 Idiosepius hallami
TGTTGTTGTTGTTGTTGTTGTTGTTGTTGTTGTTGTTGTTGTTGTTGTTGTTGTTGTTGTTGTTGAGCAGGGAGTCCACTTCACCCGTTCGGGCTCGGAGCCTCCCTGTAGTTATAGAGTTTTTAGCAATCTCGGATTACCCTAAGACTCTCGGTCCTCACCCTAGGGGGTAACTCTACTAAGGACGTTTTTATACCCACCGGTCGGTTGGTGTAAGGGAGGGGGTAAGGGATGGGAAGGTCCTTCAGTTTAAATGCCCAATGCATTCGACTGATCATATCACCAAATGCCGACCAGCCTGGTACGGTACCTGATATTCCTAAGTGGTCACACATCTTAGTACTAAACAGGCTCTACGTTGCTTAACTTCGATGATCTAGCGGGAACCGGTGTGTCAAACGAGACTTGACTGCACTTCGTTTTTATAATAATTTAATTACTTGCCATAATAATAACAATAATAATAATATAAGGAGGATTAGGGCCTGCAATCACTGAGTGTAAGGTAACTAGTTATACTGGATTGTCAGAATATACTTATTGTCACTCTGCCTTCAGTAGTCACCAACAGGCGTTGGCAGAGTGGGAAAACTGATGTTGTTGATGTTGTTGTTCAGCTGGAAAGCCTATCTTCCTCCCCTCGAGCTTGAATGAGTTTTCCAGTTGTTAAACAGTTTTCGCATTCTGAGTGTTCTAAACCGAGAACGTTTTTAGTTCGCATGGTCGGTCGTTGTAAGGAATAAGTGGGAAAAGGTAAACAAAAAAAATCACATACATTGTAAAAAAAAATATAGTATCTTATCCTGTTGCTAATCAGGAAGACCTTTCCTCGTCCGCCCGGGCTGTAATCAGATCAGTTTTTATACAGTTTTTGCAATCTCAGAGTATTCTAAGTGTTGAGGAGTGAACACCCCTCAGATTAAACTCGCCCGAATCGGCGCCGGTCAGCGCATGCGCGAGGCTGGGGCCGGCACCTCGAAGCAGTCTCAACGAGTCCGTCTCGGGACGAGGTTGTCCGGCGGCCATGTCTCATGTATATTTGTTAATACACGTTGTTCCACTATTCCCTCGTGTTCTTGTCATTTTCTCTCTGTTACAACATTGGCGACGATGAAGTTACAACACTAAGATACCCAGTCCTCTCCCTGGGGGATAACTTCAAACTAGAAAGATTTTTTTTAGCTCGGATGGATGATTGTTGTAAGGGAGAGTGAGGAGATGAGAGAAGGTCTCTCAGTTTTGATGTTTAATGTATTCGACTGATCATGCCACGGACTGTTGACCAGCCTGGTCACACATTACCTAATACTCCTAAGTGGTCACCCATCTTAATACTGAACAGGCTTTTTAACTTCATCATTCTAGCGGGAACCGGTGTCCCTAACGTGACTTCACCGTACTTGATCCTTATGTTCCTTGGGGATTTCACAGTCACCGGTTTATATCATCATCATCAACGGCGGTCACTCGTTGTCGGGTACGACTATCCTCCGTCACAGGTCCCTTCAGATGGGCATAGAGGCCGATCCTAGACCCGACTATTCTTTTACAGTGTGGGCAGATAAAAAAGTGATATGGAAATTCAATCGAGAGGTTAAATTGGAAAAGTAGTTTCTTCTGCGCAGAACTGCAGAAACTGACGATTATCGATATTTAATGCCCCGGTGGTGGGTTTGGGTTGGGTCCATTCAGCAGTCTGCGCTTGTCTTCTGCAGCACGATTAAGGGCGTCACTGTAGCATGCAACACCCTCACGAACAGCGCTTCTCCTTTTAAAACCTTTTCCCCGCCATGTCCTCCTGAGTTCCATATGGAACCTTTTGATTTTTTTTTGATCTTCGCCTCCCGAAACAGATTCTCTATTCTTAACTTGTCAAAGGAAAACGTGCCCCGGGATGCCAGAAGATGGGGTATAAGGACCGGTTAATAAACATGGAGTTCTAGGACAAATGATGATACCAATTTCTAGTGCTATGAACTGGCCAGCACTTAGACCGTCTAACAGAGAGTTAAGAAGTTGTACTTGAAATTAATGTACGTTCCAACAGGCAAAAAGATTATCTTTCCTACGACGGAATAGCCAAGCTTACCAGGGCTAGTTATAGGCCCAGTGGTCTATGGACTCGGGACTGGCTCTCTCTTGTTTCAGCGTTAGCGGCGTGGTCAACATTCATTCGGGATGCGGTGAACTCATTGAGACGCACTGGCTTAACCGATCCTGGGTGAATGCCGCACCAACAACAACTTAAAATTTGACCATAGGAAATATGCACTAATTTGTTTCACCAAGACTGGCCTTGTTTTTTTCTTGTTTTTTTGTTTGGTTGTTTTTTTTTTTGTTTTTTTTTAGTTATAAAAATAGAGAAAAGAAGAAAAATATCTTGTGAACTTTATTTTATTTTTAATCGGGGCATTAAATGATGATAAAGGTCAGTGTGCAGTTGAACAACCCACCCTAACAATCAAGTTTAACCCAACCCAACACTACTCAAGCAAGCCAAGCCCAGCTCAGCCCAAACTAGTCCAACCCAAATAAACCCAATTATATCATCATTTATGTCAAAAGTCTCATTTTTCTTTATTATTTTAACGAAAGCAAACAAAGAATGGTGGATTTAATGACATTTGTCTCACTCTTAACAGAACGAGTTGGATTGGCCTAGGTTCTTTTGTTTTAATGGCATATCAACCATTTTATTAACGAGAACAAGTATTTTTTTTTAATAGGCATTATTTTGTACACGTGTACTCTTTTGAATAACACTTACTGAACCATAATTTTATTTTGTTTAACTTTTCTAATTTTCTTTTCTGAGTTTTTTTGTCCCACTCCCAATCATCATATGTAAATATTGTCAACGTTGGGGATTTTTTAAATAGGATCAGTCCATTGAGTAAATGTGGTATTTTAGTGTTGTATGTTGTGGCGATGAATAAATGTATTCAATCATTATGAGAAGTGAATGGGTCACGAAAGAGTCTAGTTAAAGTTTAGTGTTAGATATACGATCAGCCTGACTAGAAACTCCCCCTCCCCAATCGGCCTTGTACCAAATTGTATCTCTTTTATTACAATAAATATTAACAACTGTAATGAGTAAGCCAGTGACAATATGCTTTTATTAAAGAATATTCTTGTAAGCATATTACTTAATAAAAGCAGATATTTTAGCCCGTGTAATGAGTCATAACATAAATACATATTTAACTATTTCTACCTACGCCAGGTGTTCCAGAAAGCAAGGACACATACGCACATACATAGACACGCTTCTGTCTCTAAATATTGAACGCATAAATGATAAAATATATTATAGCTGTGGATGTGTGCATGTGTGCGTGTTTGGAAATTAACATTTATTTAGCAAAAAAAAACAACAAAAAATAAAAAAGAGCAAATAATTTTTATTAAAGTATTGGCTTTATCAATATTCTGTAACAAGCACATTTTCTTTTTTCTTCTTTTTTTTCCTTTTTTTCTTTTTTTTCTTCTTTTTGTCCCTCTTCTTCTTCTTTTTCTTCTTCTTCTTCTTTTTTCCTCTTTTTCCTTTTCTTTTTCTTTTTCTATTCCTTTCTTTCTTCTTCTTCTTCTTCTTCTTCTTCTTCCTCTTCTTTTCTTCTTCTTCGACTTCATTTTCTTTCCCTTTCTTCTTTTCTTTTTATTCTTTTTCTTTTTCTTCCGTTTCTTCTTCCGTTTCTTCTTCTTCTCATTCTTCCCCTTCTTCTTCTTCTTCTTCTTCTTCTTCTTCTTCTTCTTTAATCTCTCTTTCTCTCTCTGACACACACGTACACATACACATTCACGGGTACACGAACATACACACACACATAAATTCGCACAAACACAGGCACACCCGCACACACGTCCATAGATTTACACGTTCAGAAACACACACACACACTACCACATATTCACATACTTAGATGCACATATATACATAAGCGCTGCAAGTGATTAAGGGTAAAATCGAAGTGATTGATATTGTTACCACATAACTGTGTCGTGGGCCAGCCGGTAAGGTGTTCGCTGCTTTCACTTTTAGGCTAAAAATCTTGCAAAAATTATGGATCTTCATATTCCCTTCTGCTACGAATTAAAGAGTGCAACTAGTGTTATTCGAAGAACATGTTGATGGGAGACATTTATCAAAAATGATTGTTCTCGGTATTAAATGACCTAAAAGGTGAATATTATATTTATTTGGTGAAGACCGATCAAAGTTTGGCATAAGGCCATTTTTACGTGCTCATACCCGGGCGTTCGTGATTTTTTTTATTTATTGTATACTCGTTTTTTGACCAGCTTTTGTTCTTTTGACACCTTTTAATTTTATTGTGTCTTTTTGTTTCCTGCCCTGTTCCTCAAGAACAGGGTAGGCTGCTTGTACCTTTTTTGTCCCTCCACTATTTTTTATTTTTAAAAAAACATTTAAAATGGAGGGACCTAAAACATTATCGGCTAGCTACTCCCCAATAACATCGGAGGAGGAGGAGGGAACGAATGAAAACGCTCCCCGAACAGAACTAAATTTGCCCAGCCAGGAAGAAGCCAGCAAAGAAGTTGATAAAGCCATGGAGGCTATATCAGAAAAACCAGCAGTAGCAGCACCAAGCAAGGCCCCCACGCCCCAAGGAGTGTGGGCCAAGAAAAAGGAGCAAAGTCCCAACACGGACTACTGTGCGCTGTACGATACAACATACAGGAACTTCTGTAAGGGAAATGAAATCATTCCCCTTCCAGACGCATGGTCCAAAATTGAACCATGCGTGGTTTCCTTAATCGTATCAGACAGCCACAAGAGACTTATTGGCCTTAAGCCTGACTGGGTAGCGGAGATGCTTAAGGCTTGTGCGATCCCGAACAAGTCTTTTTGCCGACGCAGCTTCGCTACCTGGGAAGTGCTGACAACATCCAAGGAAGAGGCCGAAAAACTGGCCCATAAAATATGGCACTACAAAGACGTTAAAATACAGTCCGAGTACTTAGGACAAAGACTGACTAAAGTCAGTTTAATTAATATACCTATTGGAGCATCGTCAGATCACCTGGGGGCCTTCTTCAGCCAGTACGGGAAGGTACAATCGGTCTCCCCCTGTCGGACGAAGAACGGCGCCCGTAACGGTGACTACACCATAATGATAACAGTAGACCGACAGGGGTTCCAAGCCATACCAAATACCCTAGTATGCCGAGGAATAGTTAGTCCCGTACTGGTTGAGGGGAGAAGACCCCAGTGTTGGAACTGCAACACGGCTGGACACATCTCCAGGGAGTGCCCTAAAAAGGTCCCTCCTCCGCCAACTAATCAACAGCAGCAGCAAAAAGAACAACAGCAACCAACAACGGAAACAAATGCCACAGATACCAACGACGACAGTGAGTGGAAGACGGTCGGACGTGGTAAAAAAGGGAAGAGTACCAACCAAGCACCCTTAGCCACAGTCGCTCCAGAACCTATACCACCACAAGTACAACAACAAGAGGAACAACGACAAGAGCAGCAGCCTGAGGACCCAGCTCCAATGGATACAACTACCTCAACCAAGAGGAAAAGACAGGAAGTAACGCCTGAAAAAGGCGAGGTGGACAATGGTAAAGAGGTAAATAAATTACAAATACCTCCTCAAAAGAAAAAGCCTCCCAAAAAGGCCCCAAAAGAGGCAACGCCCATTGCAGAAAAAATTGACCCTCCAGTTGAAAAAGAAAAAATGGACCCTCCTCCGACTCCTACTCCCTCCTCTACCTCGAGTTCCACTTTTCCCTCTCCCCTTAAAACCACTCCTATTCCCACTCCCACAAAATCTGCGCCCATCCCTAAAAAACTCTGTTTGCCCTCTATGTCCAGTTCCTCATCGTCCCCTTCGGATTCTCAGAATGAAGCCCGGACGCCCGCTCGACGTAAACGCCGAGAACGGGCTAAATTAATTCGGAGGAGGACGGACGAACTATATGAACAAGGTGAAATAAATGGTCTAAATTCATATGATGAGGAAAATTTTCCCAACGCAGCCAAATTAAAGACATTCTTAAAGGACACATACCAAGAACATTCAACCGTAACCGGTGTCATAAACAGCTATATGGATGGTGGGTGGTTGGTTTTCACTGAGGAAACAAGCAAAGAATATCAAGTTTATTGTGAAGGAAGGATCCCAATTTACGCCCATCCTTCAGTTTATCGGCATTTGAAAACATTTTATCCCGAATACGTAGGAGGTATTGTAAGGGGTGACCGCGTTACAGATGAACTGGGATACGGTGACCTCGGGATTACCTTCGGAGTATTATTGCCGGAAGACTTCCTCACTGTGGCTGACACTGACTAGGGGCGAAATTTTAGTATCTCCTCCTTGGCCATGGCACCCGCAGTGACGAGGTTATTTTAATTTTTTTTGTACCCCATTAAGGGGTAAGAATAGACCTGCCCAAGTAATTGCCTTAACTAGAAGAATGTTTGTATCCTGCCCCTCTTTTTTTTTTTAGTTAAATAAAAATATCTAGAGTACTATCAGAACTCCCTCCCCAATTTATTTTTTTATTCCCAGGCCACAATTAATTTAGTTCTGATAGTCAAAAAAAAATAATTCCCCTCCATCACCCCACCCAAATGTATTTTTTTTATCCCATATTAAGTTAGATACCCCAAACCCCAAACTAGGTTTAATAACGAGGGAAAGGGGGTCTTATGAACCCATCCCTTTTAATTTTAAACTTTAATTTGTTATTAAATTGTCATTTTTCTAGGTTATTTTTCGTCCCATTCCCATTCATCAAATTGTAAATATAAATCATTATCATCACGGGTTTTTTTTTTCTTTAGGATTAGTTCATTGAGTAAATGCGGTATTTTGGTGTATGTAGTATGTTATGATGATGGATGTATGTATATTATAAGAAGCGAATGGGTCGTGAATGTGTCTAGTTAAGGTAAGTACAATAGTTTAATTTGAAGACCAGCCCGACTAGTTCCCCCCCCCCAAACTGGCCTTGTGCCCAAACCTTTTTTGTAATAAAGGTTAAATAAAAAATATCATCTGGCTTTTTGTCAAGGCGACCTGCTTTTATACCGCCCAGATAGCCCTCATCTGCATACGAGCGATGACTCTTCGCGCTACTCTCCGAGACAACATAGGCATAAAAACTAGTGGCGCCATCTTGGTTCTTTTCCGTTCTCAGCTTGACTTGGCACGATGCACTTACGTGAAGTAACTTCAATGGTGAGCTCCCTTCTACGTTTTCACACTTTTCACCACAATTATCAATTTTTTTCTATTAAAAGCATTCGGTTAGTTCGTTATCATTACGGCTGTGACAAAAATATTATTTTTATAGAAGCATATTCTTTGCATACAGAATATTCTTTTAACAAAAATCATTGTTTCTAAACAGTATATGCTTTTAACAAAACTCAGGTTTAAAAAGAGTATTCTTTTGACAAAAACCATATTCTTTTTTTTAAAAAAAAGTATATGCTTTTAAACAAAGCATATTCTTAAGAAAAGTATTATTTTCTTAAGAATATGCTTTTGCTTCTTAAAAAATATTCTTTTAATAAAATGCACATTATTCAAAAAATAGATTTTAACAAAATGCTTATTGTTTAAAAAATAGATTTTAACAAAATACTTAATTTTTTAAAATATTATTTCAACTAAATGCACATTCTTAAAAAAAACAAAATAAAAGAATATACCTGCGAAAATAAAGCATATTCTTTTTAAAAGAATATTCCCGCGAAAAATAGAATATGCTAGAAGAATATTTCCATCATAATGAAGCCTGACTTATCAAAATTGCCAAGTAGTAACTCAAAGTCCTTATATTAGAGAAACATATCAAATCCAACATATTAGTGTGTCTTCTTTTGCTTTATGATTCCAGGGCCGATATATGGGCCTATAAGGGTTCAAAGATTTAAGAAAATATAACTCATATTTTGAAAAGAAGATTGTCACAATCCTAGATATCATTCCCATTATTATCATTCACAGTATATTGGTTTATACTTTCCCTGACCTTGTTCAGGTAATTCTGGTTAGGAATTCTCATGAACAGACTTGGTACTTTGCTTTTCTGGTTTTGGAGACGATTGTCACGACTTTTGTTTTCTTACTTTCTATTGTTTTTGTGAATCCTTCAGATAAAATATCAAGCCTCATCGCAAAGATTGTGGAAAACAGCTTAAATTTTCTTTATATACACACCTTAGCCATTTTCTTTTAACTCTTATTTTTAAATCTCCACTCCTTGCAAAGATTCGCAACGCAAACTTCCTAACCTTGTAACTACTCAGAAAAACAAGACATTTTGTTTTTTGTGGCCTTATTTTTTTCCTACTTTTTTTTCTTCTTCATTTTCATTTCAATATCAAAAGACTTCAGCTTTTGCTTTCTTTCTGTCAGGCTAGAACAAAAACAGAGTTTAAATTTATGTATTTTATTCTATTAATATATATATATATATATATATATATATATATATATATATACATACATACACACACACATGTATGTATATATATATTCCATTACCAAGAAGTGGGGTAAATTCTCTTAAAGAATTTAAAATAAACTTTGTTTTTTTTTTCTTTTCCTTTCTCCCAGTCGGTCAAAAGTTTTACTTATTTTCTCCTTTTAGTAAAATGCCTTCCTTAACTGGATGTAAACAAACATAATTTTCTCTTTGGAAGTCAATTCCTAACAACATAAATTCCTACCCAATGCACAAATTTATCTTGAATATAATAAAATCTACTATTAACATTTAACTTTACCAATTAAACCCTTAGAGGCCGATATATCGGCCCTGAAAACACAAGGCAAAAGATTACACACCAATATCTTTAAACCCTAACTTATCAAAATTACCGAGTAGTCACTCAAAGCTGGTATAATAGAGCAACATATTAGGATCAATATATTGGTGTATGTTCTTTTGCCTTATGTTCTCAGGGATGATATACTGGTTCCTTAGGATCTACAGGGTTAATAATTTCCTTTAACATAACGATTATGAGTGACTACTTGGTAATTTGGATAAGTCTCGGTTCAAAAGGTTTTCCTATAACCTCGGAAATATTAATGAAAATATAAATCCGGCCAAAAGTAAAAACCTAAAAAAGATATGAAACTTCTACTTTTTTTTAATCTAAAGCTTAAAATAAGAACCCGTCACTAAACATGTAGACCCTAATGGGCCAATATATCGGCCCTAATGGCATAACGGAAAAGAAGACAAACCAATATTTTGACTCTAATATGTTCTGCTAATATAACGGTTTTGAGTTACAACTTAGTAATTTTGAGAATCTAAAGGTATAATTATTTGCATGTAAATCAGTGTTGCCTTCACCTAGATGAGTTACTGTCCTGAGTAATCGGGCCCGATCTACCCGAGGAAGCTAACGATATATAGGATGGTTTTGACTAGGATTTGAATTTACGTAATACGATTTCATGGTTCGAGCTTTTACCAATGCTCCACCTCGCCGCTTCGACTTTTATATGTATATTTATGAAGGGGTTAATTTCGAGTTACGTGGAAATTGGGATTATGTCTCCAGAGTAGGATTTGAACTCGTTCGTAACCCGAGGGTGAATTGTATAACACAAGAAATAAACGGACTCAAACTCTAGAAATTCCAAAATGGTTTTACCCCTGCTCTGCCTTCGATGCCCGTTCCAAATAGAATGAACTGGTATTTGTCTGGTTGCTCTCCAAAATAATTAGTCTATGTTCAGTCCAATAGTACAAACTTTTAGCCTTACCTTTCCCCAACTGTGTTTTTTTTTTTAAATCTATTTATTTATTCATTTTATTTATTTATTTTGTTTTTTTTAAATTACCAAAGCTCAAAAGCAAATTTACCTGCCACTCCAACTTTCTGTCACATCAACTATCTCATCTTCGTACCAGACTGAACTATAGATGTTTTAAGAAAAGCGGAAATGTTGACATTTTTTTTGTTTTTTTGAGGGGATGGTCGAGGGGGGGCGAAGGGGTTGGGATTTGTTTTTAACCTTTCACCTTTTGACTTTGTAAAGTTGGTTTGCTGCAAGATTACAACTATGGACAGAAGTTTAAAAAAAAACAAAAAAACAAAACAAAAACAAAACAAAAATAAAAACGAACCAATCGATAAATAAAACAAATAAAGGAAAGAATCGACAAAAGTAGAACAAAGATGAAATCGAAATGAATAAAGATGAATAAAAAAAATAAATAACTTAATTAGAAAAAAAAAAATCCGCCTCCACCCAGATTAGATTAAAAAAAAATAAAATAATAATATACAGCGAGAGAGGAGTTTAAATATTTTAAATGTCGTCCGCTCTATTAAAGGAAAACATACATATATATTATATTTACTAGATGAGCACTAACCCAAGTTTGGCACAAGGCCATTTTACGTCATTTTTGCATTCAGTGTTACCCTTAACCTAGATGAGCTGCTCTCACGAGTTAACGAGCCCCATCTGCCCGAGGCAGCTAAAGGTGAATGTAATGGTTTTGACTTGGATTTGAACTCGCGTACTACGACTTCAGAGCCCGAGCTTTTACCAATGCTCCACCGTCGCTAACAGACGGTAATTTATGATTTGTGAATATA
>JAUZSX010339963.1:0-10609 GCA_034780655.1 Idiosepius hallami
AGAGAAAAACGCGAACGAACGAACGAACGAACATGCCTCAAAACATAGGTTCCCCTCATTAAATATCGGGGTACCAATAAAAACCAAAAACGTTACATGTTTGTGGACGTGTTTCTTCAACACAGAAACTTTCAAAACCAATAAAATCGAAATCAATATTTGAATGATGAAAGTCAAATTCTTAAATTTTCAAGGCGGGTCAAATTGTTCTTGTAGAAAGAAATTTTCATCTTTGAAAAATTCATTGAGTTTAAAATTGTATCAGCATAAATCGAGTTAGATATCAATAGTTTATCTTTAAAAATACATGGACATGTGTGTGTGTGTGTGTGTGTGTGTGTTTGTGTGTTTAGCTTTATTCTTTTTCCATTTTCTTTAAGTAAAACAAAGAAATATAACTCATTTCGGAGAAAAAGAAGAAGCAATCAATGCAATGCAATAATCAAACAGGCAGTCAGTAGCAGCGGCAGCGCTGTATTGTGCTTGCTGCTGCTGATGAGAGCCGAAGTTAGAGTTTAGAATTAGTTGTAAAAAAACAACTAAAATCATCGACTTTTGGATATTGAATGAAAAAGCCATTATTCAAAAAAAGAAAAAAACTTAAATAGAAATAGAAAAAAGTTTGAGACGAATTTAGTAGTTTTTCGTCTTAACAAGTGTCTTTTAAAGTTGGATATTGATGAAGAAGATATAAAAAAAAGGATAAAGAAAAAAAATAAAGAAAAAAAATTGGGGGGACATCTTTCTTTATGTCACAAAAAAACATTTTTTTTTTCATTTTTCATAAAACGGCTCGCTTTATTGCCTCCTCTTTCTTTCCTCACTGCCTGATTTTGTAAACAAAGAAAAAAGCCATTAACAGTTTCTATTAGATAGAGTTTAATTCTGGTGAAAATAATTATTCAATATTGGCTAAAAAGGGTGGCTATATGGCTGGAGAATGTTAAAGGGAAAAAGATCCTGAGTTCGTTTGACTGACGGAAGAATGGAAAAGTTGAGATCGGAAGGGAAGGAATAAAATGATACTTATGTTAAGAAAACAGATGGGGAGGGGAATCCAGGTCTGTTACTCAAATGGTGAGCACAAAAATAAGCCACACCGCCACGCCACCCCCATCACTATCACTAAAGATAAACAAAAAAATATTTTAAAAAAAAAAAAAAAAACACATTTGAAAAAAAAAAAAACCCAAAAAAACACACACCAAGCCAGTTACCGCAATGTATTTGAGAATTGCGTGCAATGCGTGCAGCAGCAGCGAGACAAAATACTGGCTTCTTGCGTGTCTTTTGTGTGCGTGTGATCTGGGTCGGGCTGGTACCTTTTGACTTAGTGTGTGTTTGCGCGTGTGAGTGTGTGGAACTTGCAACTTGACGCACAAACGAGCTTAAAAACCAAATTGTGTTTAGTTGATGTGTAAAAACACTTTAACACTAACTTGGATCAATTTAAGGGAAATGAAATAACAGTGAAGATTATAGTTGATTTTTTTTTAACAACCCTGATACCTCTGGCCATTATTATTACCATTATTAAAAGAGAAGATGCATCTCAGTTCGTCGTGTAGACTGGTGCAGGTGCATGCACACGCAGAGAGCACACAATAAAGCATAAGCACTCTCACCAACAACACACAATGCTCAAAAACAAAATCACAAGATGCGATATTTTTTAGGACAAAAAAAGCTTTATTTTCTTCATTGTGTTCGGAATAAATACGTTTTGTTTTAGTTTTACTAAGGTTGCTACTTGTTTGTTTTGATTTGAACATTTTTGGGGGCGGGGTAGATATTCCTATATTATGATTGAAGGCTTTTTTTCCATTCTTTCGAATCCATTTTAGGAAAAAGATTTTAGAAAAAAATTTTTTTGTTATTTTATCATAATTAAAACAAAAAAATCTAATGAATACACTTTGTTGCTTGCACCTACTCTGTTAGTGCTTTGCTTTGCTCACTGAAACATTAATTTTTAATTTATTTTTTCATTGTTTATATCAGCTTTAAGTTTTTTGTTTGTTTTAAATAAGAATATGAAAATATAAAAAATAAACATAGAACAAAAACCCCCTCTAGATCCTCTTTGGTCTGGCCTAGATTATTCTAAAGAAACTCTAGCCTTTTGGCTGAGTAAAGAAAGACGGGAAGAAGTCTAAATAGATAAGACAAGTTAAAAAAAAAACTCTGAAAAAATTAGGGGTGTTGATGAATCCTGATGAAGGCTAACCCTGCCTAAAATGATATTGATTTTTAATGATTTTTTTTAAATGAGAAGCAAGATGACCATAAAATGCAAGACAGAAGAAGCAAGCAGCAGCAGCAACAACCATACACCTACCAAATAATACCATTATTGATGGTTTTGGATGGTGAGATTGACTGATTGAATTGATTAATTATGAGAATGAGATTTAGTTGTTGGAGGTGGTGGAATTGGTGGCTAGAGTTAAGAAGATACATATATATATATATTTTTTGCATTATTTGCATTAGCCTTTACTAGTAAAAGAAAAGATGAAAGAAAAATATGGAAGGAGAGAAAAAGGAAAAAAAACTAAGAGAATAGTTTAAATGGAAACAAAATGAAGATGGAAAAATAAATAATTTGAATAACTTCAAATAAAGATTCAATTAAAATAGTTGATAAACATAAAGATAAGAATGTATAAAAGTATAGGTGTGAAATAAACAGCTGATATAGATAGATAGATAGATAGATAGATAGATAGATAGATAGATAGATAGATAGATAGACGTAGGTCGGTATGTAATAATTGGGGATAAAAAAGAAAGGCGACGAAAGTAAGCGTCCGTTAGCCTTTATAGTTTGTGTGAATGAGGAGAGAGAGAAAGTCAAGAAAAATGTAAACACAGAGACAAGGAGGAGGATGAATAGTGATATGGGTGGGGCTTCTTCATCGAAGAAGTCAATACTGCCGTCGTGCCGGTGCTGCTGGTGGCGAGGCTGAGGATGACTGTAAAACGCGCTTCTTCTTCTTCTTCCTCCTTTTTCTCTTTCATGCAGCAAAAGTAAACAATGGGGTCACATTTATAAAAATAATATTTTTGGTATCATCATAAATATGCACTTAAAAGACCCACAATGTCTCCCGACACGCACTTACAGGCTTCCTTCTTTCTGTATTATTCGGAAAGCAAGAAAAGGAATATAAAAGATTGGACTGACTAGTGACTGACAATTTCTAGCTTAAATGTGACTCGGCTCGACTACTCATTGATCATTAATGAAAAATAAATATTCAAAAAAAGATCTCTGTATATATCGAAATGGCGAACATTTTTAAATCTTTTTTCATTATTATTTAAGCAATTAAATAGATGTTATTTTATTGATTTAACTACTGGAATAAAACCACCAACCACCAACCACCACCCCACAAAAAATAAAAGAAAAAAATAATTTTTAAAATGAAAGTAAAAAACAGAACCTATCTTATCTACTTTCTTTTATTTTTTATAACTAAACCGAACGTTTTAAATTTAAATAAAAAACAAAAATTAAAAAAAGAAAGATGAAAAAATAAAAAGAGCTTTTTAATATTTTTTTTTTTCGAGGTATATATTTTTTATTTCTTTTTTTCAATTTTCACTTCATTTCAGACTTTAAATTGAAAACTCTTTCTGGCTTTAAAAGAAGAAAATAAAAAATCTTTATTTTCTGTAACCAATCAATCATATCAATCAATCAATCAATATCAATCAATCATTCAGAAAGAAGCCCCAGAAATAAAATGTTCAATAATCAATCAATGTGAGAGCACCAGCACCACCAGCACCAGCACCACCACACACAACAACCACAATGTCTATATTTCTAACAGTAACAACAACAACAACACTAACAGAACACCCTTCTTTTTCGCTGTTAAAAAATATCTAATTTGGATTTATTTTTTATTTTTCATACTTTTAATTGATTACTGGACAGGTAGTCCTTCGTAACACATTTAAATAACTATTGAGAGAAGGAGGAGATAAAAAGAAAGAGATAAAGAAAGAGAAAACTGGGTGATTTTTGCGTGGACTCTTTTTTTTTTTTTTTTTTTGGTATGCATTCCAAAATATTTAAAGTGAAATAAATACTACTAACAAATAAATTTAGTTATTTACTAAAGGGGAGAGGAGTGATTAGAAATTAGTAGCAAATACTTGTGTTAGTTACCTTAAATCAAGTAAATAATGTTTACTTTAAGGTAGGAATAGTAATAAAGTAGTATTGATATTTATTACATAGTTCTTTAATGTATTTTAATTTTATGTTTTCAAGGAACAGTTGTTGTTGTTGTTGTTGTTGTCCCAGTTTCTATGAAATAAAATCCATTTTTGCTTAACGACACAAAAACACCATATCTGAAATTGAATACTAATTTTAAATAAATAAATAAATGAGTTCTTACTTTAAAACTTCTCATTATCATTATTATTATTATTAGTAGTAGTAGTAATATCAAGAATCTGGTAATAAATTACAATTTTCTGTGGCAGCTTTTTTTTTTATTACATTAGAAGTTATATTCCTAAATCTTTTGTTCTGTCGAAAATAGAAATATTGTTTTAACCATTTTTTCTCTTCATCAACCAAATTAAGAAAAGATCTGGAGATCGAATTATTGTTATTAATTCTTTTGTTTTAAATTCAAACTTTTATCATCGGCCGAAACGTATTTTTAAAAAAACATTTTTTAATTTCATATTATTTTTTAGCTTTATGTTATTATTTCGAATTATATGTTTACATATATATCTATATTTTTTTTTTTTGGAAGTTTTATTTTTTTGTTAGTGTCATAAAGAAAAAAAAAACACCAAGAAACTGGTTTTCAGAGGTTTAGGTTTTTCGGAATCAAGTTTTTAAAATCTCTACTAAAAAACTAAAAGAAAGAAAGAAAGAAAGTAAGAAAGAAAGAAAGCAAAAATTCAAACAATATTTTTTTCATGAATAAAAACAAAAATAAATGATGATAAATTTATATTTTCATTGGATCTTCCAATTTATTGACCTTTTATTTAAATTTATTATATTCATAAAAATTGCAGTTGCCTTTTTTCCTCAAATTTATAGAAAATATTATTTATTAATTTTATTTGCTAACAAAAACGTTTTGTTTATATTTAATTAGAACGATAGCACAAAATCTGGGCTTCTTTGTTTTTAAAGAAATCAGCAAGAACATTTTTTTGTTTTTCAAGTGCATTTTATTGTTTCTTAGTGGGAAACTGGGTCGCTTTAAGAAGTAAAAATACTTTGTTTCAATCTGAAAAAATGTTACAAAGAAGAAATCGTCCAAAACAGACTTTTTGGTTTGTTGTAATTTTCGGTTCTTGTTCTCCACTGTTGTTTGTCATTTTTCGAGCATGTTTATGTTAAAAAAATTTTTTTTCTTTACAAGGAAATATTCAAATAAAGCTTGAGAGAAGAAAAAAAAATATTGCAAATTTATCAGAAGGTCTTTTTTTATAAATCGGCGATGATGCTTATTTGCATTTTTGTTCCGATTATTTTTTATGAATGAATGGAATAATGAATAATGAATGAAAATGTGAATGAATGGAATCGAAGAAGTCTTCAAAAGTAGGGCTGGTTTGAGAGAGAGAAAAACATTGAAGTATTTAGGAAAGACCTGGATCAAGTTAAATTTTTCTCCTCCTTTAAAAAAAATGTTTAATTAAATTAAAAGAAAATTTCTAATATGTAAGGGAAAAGACCCATTTATTTTGGTGAACCAAGAACTGCCGAACAGCAATTAAAATCAAGAAAAGAAAACTAGAGAGCATGTTTTTGCAAACGCAAAACAAGTTTAAAATATTTACTTTAGATTAAACAAACTTTTAATGATAAAAAAATATCAGATAAATAATATAAACTTTAAAGCTTTTTTTCTTATTTGTTTTCCTCAGCTACAGTAGTAGTAGTAGTAGTGGTAAGTAGTAGTAGAAAGTAGTAGTAGTAGTAGTAACTAGTGTCCACTAAATAAATACAGAATAGGAAAGAGATTTCAGGAATTATATTCAATATTTGACAATAAAATGTAAATTAAATGATATAAAGTAAGTGTGGACAAAATAAACTGAAAGCTTTCTTCACATAAAGTTACAAGAAAATAAAGCGCTCCTTCTTCTCTTCTTCTTCACACTACACCCCATTCGACCCCAAAGTTGGTCAACCAACACACTTCACTTGCACAAGAAGTCAGTGCACACACACCCGTCGAATATACAATACCTTGAATAACTATTTACACTTTTTAAGTGTTTTTAAATACATTTTTATGTTTTTCCCCTTAAAATTATTAACGCTTTAATTTTTGTTTTTTCTGTTTTTAAGCCTTAAAAACAGAAAAAACAAAGGTTTTTCATCATTTCGATCATAATAATAATAATAACAATAATGATTTTTCCTTTTTTTTTCTTACACACACGTTTACATATTATAGAAATACTTTTGCATGCATGCATGACTACACACCAACACACCAAACCAATAGTAACACAATAATTAAAAACATGTACACACACAGATTCATTTGCAGACAGTACAGACCGACAAAAACAAACTCTTTACACACATACATCACATTTATGATTATTAGAAGTTAGTTTGTTGTAATTTTCTTACCTGCACATTTTAATGAAGGAGCCCAACAAAGAAATAGGAAGAGAAACAACAATTCCAACATGTTCTTTCAACCACCGACATACATCTAGCCAATGATAATAATACTACTAATGAAACTGTCCTTCTTGTAACAATCAGAAAATAAGACTGAAGAGACACACACGCAACAACCCCTCTCTCTCTTTCTTTATCACTATCTCTCTGTTTGCCTCTCTAACTCACTCACTTTCTAACATACGAACTCTCCCTCTCCCTCTCTCTGTATTTAGCACAACTACCACTACCCCTCACCCTCCTTCTTCTTCTCCTTGACGATTGTATGATTGTTGTTGGTGTTGATCTTATTATTGCTACGAGGACAACGACTAATGCTATGAATGCAATATTGATTGCTAACAACTATTTGTACTACTGCTAAATGACTTTCACATCTATCGATTATTATCGATTATTATCATTAAAAATTTGCTAACACAAATAGTAGTAGTACTAACTTGTAGTAGTAGTGAATGATCTTGTAGTGCTGACTGCTCTGTGACTGTGCTCTCTTAAGTAATTACTTCTGGTAACTTTTCTTACAACTAATGAAGTGAAAGTGTTAAATTGAAGTACTTTTTTGGCTTGTGTTTTTGTATTGTTTTAGTTTTGGTTTTATTAATTTTGCTGATTTTTTTTTCATTTCATTATTAAATATGTATTATTTGTTACTATTAATTCAGTTTTTTATCATTGATTTTTGTTTTGATTTTTTGTTATTGTTGATTAATTCCACTTTTTTTTAGTTATCGTTTTTAGTTTGATTCTTCTTACTTTTTTTGGTATTTGATTTTCTTAATTTTTCTGTTATATTGGTCGTTTTTATCTATTTTAATTGTCACCTTTGTTGTTTTTGTTGTTGTTATTTGAGGATTAAATTATATTTTATAATTAAATAATTTTTTGAGGGGGAGAGGCAGGCGGGCGATGGTTGGTGTGTGTCGGTCTTTTTTTTTTGTAATAATTTTGAATTTTGTATTTTTTTAGTCAGTTTGTCTCTGTTTTGTTGTTTGTGTTTGTTGTGTCTAAATTAAAAGCTCCTTTTTTTCATATGATTTAATTCTCCAAATTCAATAAATCGTTTATTCAATAAATAATATGGTAATTTTTTCTTCAGTTAAAATAAAAAAAAAAGATTTCAATTAAACCCAAATTACTTTTTTCTGGAACTTTTTGATTTACCATTCTTCATTTTTTTTTTCTGTCATGTGTATTGTTTCTGTATTTTTTGTTCCCTTTTCTCGGATTTTTTCATGCTTACTAAATTTTTGGCCTGTCACGTAAGAAAGGTTCTGTAGTGAGTGAGTGAGTGTGAGTGAGTGAGTAAGTAACACCATACAAGTCAGAAGTCTTTCTTTCAACTTCTTCATCCAAAACAACATCCATCCATCCATCCATTCATCACTACCAGACCAGACCAGACCAGAACATCTACTTTTTATCTCATCCAGTTAATTTTTACTAAAATTACCACTACTACTACTACGCTGACAATACAACGAATACTTCCATACTAACCGATCTTACGGAAAATTATTAATTGATTGCATTTGTAACAATTTTTTTCTTTTTTTCATTCATTTCTTTATTTTTGCTTATTTTTTTTTCTGAATAAATCTACTAAAGAAAATATAATGGTTATTTTTTTAATTGTGTGTGCGCGTGCGCGAGTATGTGTAGTGTAGTGTAATGTGTGCCTGGTGTGTGTGCCATACCTTACAGACGGACCGGACCGTGACCGACCGGCGGACGTTGCAATTATTAATAACGTTCTATTTTCTTTTAAGTTCTAATAATTTTAAAAGTAAAAAAAATGTTGGGTTATCGTTTTGTCCAAAGTATTAGACTTTTCCTTTCTTTTTTTTAATAGTACTAGTACTACTACTAGTAGTAGTAGTAGTAGTACTTACACGGATTTCTTTAAAAACTTCCCGAGTTTTCTCTAAAGTTAACCCACAAACTAAAAGTTTCTATGCTTATTTTTTTTCTTATAAACTTTTAAATTGTAAATTTCTTCTCTGAGTTTAATTTTTTTAAGAACTACCAACCAAACCACACGTGTAGTAGTAGTAGTAGTAGTAGTAGCAGCAGCAGTTGTAATATATTTAATATTCATGATTTGTTTTAAGTCTTGATTCCGACCGGCTGGGCTTTCGATTCCATTCATAAAATTATCAGACTACAATGGAATTTCTTTTTTCATTTTAGCCATGGATTTTCAATGTTTTTCCGCAAGTATGGACAAGAGGCGGAATAATGGATAGACTAATTTTTGGATAGCAACAACAAACACACAATCAAACATTGTAGAAAAAAACAAACAAATAATAAACATTGAACTGAACTAAAAACCTGATAAACAGTTTTTTTTCTTTTCCTTCACTGAGTTTTTTCAGTGAAAGAAGCTGAAGCTTGAGGGAGAAGAGTTGTAAAGTAAAGTACCATGAATGAAAAATAATACTAAAGAATAAGGAAAGAAATAAAAAATGAAACAAGTCGAAGAGAGAGACAGAGAGGGAGAGAAAGAGAAAGAATTGCTCTCTTTTAAAAAATCATTTCCTATTTTAAAACTGGAAATTAAAGATTTTTTTTAACATGTTTAAAAAATCTTTTAAAATAGGAAATGATTTTTTTAAGAGGATAATTCTAATTTCGTGTGTAATTCCTTAAATGGCCTAAATTAAAATCCATGGTTTTAGTTGTGTTCAAACAACAAGTGCAAATTACATTTGGGTAAGATCCTCTGATTTCAGCTATTTATTTAAACGCGCAATTAATAAAAAAAATTCATTAAAATGATATTGTTCTCGGCGTTAAAAAGTTTGAAAAGTTGATATACCGTTAAAGCAAATCAATCAAAATACTAATTCTGCTCTCTATCTAACGCTCTCTTCCTAGTTCCTTGTTTTTACTATCCTTTCTGTTTCTTTTCCTATCCTTTAAGTTTTTCGTCTGTTCTTATCTTCTTTCTTCATTTTTTTCAACCCCTTTAACTCTCACGGAAGCACACAACACATATGGATAAATAATTTTCTATGTAAAGATTAGTGAATCCAAACTTTTCTTACTATTGATAAAGCTTTAAAACCATATTTTATCGGAAAATTTTCCTTAAAAGTTTGTTTATCGCATCCACTCTAAACCCATTTAAATTTGGATATTTCAAATTTATTTAATCTCGAAGTAAATGGTAGGAAAATGGAATAGCAAACTAATAACAAACACAAAAATATCTAACCTACGAATGGTATCCAGGTCACCAAATAGTAAGAAAAGAAGAAGTAGTAACCAGACTCAGGATAGGATATACTTATGTTACTCATTCCCATCTTGTAAAAAAAATGGAGAAGCCCTACCATCGCATGCCAGAAGGAATCCTTCATGATGAAACATATACTATATAACTGCTATGACTTCATGTAATTTCAATCAAGATACTACCAATCTAAAAACCTAAAAAATTTATTGAACAATACAAACCTAAAGAAAACTAAAAATTCTTGAAAGAAATAAAATACAAAGATTTAACTTTTTTTTTCTCCTAAAAACAAAAACATGACTTAATTAAACTTCACTATATTAACAAATTTATATTTATTTTTTTTTTCACAAAAAGTCTCCCCTTACAAATCTTAAAACAAATGAAAAAATGCTTGATTAAAATAACTATTTTCAGCATTAAATGACGGAAAAGGTTTACATGCCGTAAAATAATCCTATCAATTAAACATTTCTAGATCTAAGAGTAGTTTTACGGTTTCTCCTGTATCCCTAGAGCCATAAGTTCTCAGGATTACTGTAAATATTCAAATTCTATTAAAAGTGATAAAAAGACACTCATAAGGAAATCGAAATAATAAAGGAAAATATTTAGACAAGATATTTATGTTCTTGTTAATCAAACTGATTTGAATAAAAAAGCAATGTCAACACACA
>JAUZSX010339984.1:0-10609 GCA_034780655.1 Idiosepius hallami
GTGAAAATATTAATAAGACTTTTAAGCAAGAGAAAAATGAATTTCCAATATTAAACGCTACTACGATTTATGACACAAAGATCTGAGAGATTATTGAAAATCTGCAAAAAGCCACTAATAGGAATCTAAATGGGAATCAGAAAAAAAACAAAAATCTTTAATTTTCCAGATCCAATAAACTATTTAAATACATAACTTCCATTTTTCATAAACCGAACCAAATTTTCTTATTTCTATTTTTCAGTAAATAGATTACTTGAGGCTATTTAACAAACATCCATGGAAAAAATGATTGGATCCGAAGGAGAGTCTAATAAATTAAAATTGCATTCAGTTTGAACGTTTCAATAACTTACTAGCAATATCCGATCAATAACGTGCAGTCCTTCAATTAATGTCCTTTTCCATTTTAGAATAAAAAAATGAAAACAATAATCCTATTATCCTTAGAATGGGCATACTATTTGTATTGTTTTATTTTAATATATAATATCTTTTGTTTAGCTTTATATATGGATCGAATGGCAAATCACATGTGGTCGGGCTTCGAACCAAGGAAGTATACTGATGAAAGCAGAAACTTCTCTTGAAGTGTTTTTCATCACTAAAAACATAGAGATTGGCACTAGTTGGTGAGAATTAAACGAGCCAACCTAACAAATATATAAAATAGTTTAAAAGATGACTATTTTCTTCATCTCTGGTAATTGGTCAACGTCAAATTGTTAATGAACTAATTCTTCAATGATCAAAATCCGTTGTATAATTTAATTAGTTTTTAATTAATATAAAGGAATAAAATAAAACTTCGGGTGTAGATTAAGGCAAAATTTAGGTAATTAATTAAACGAGAAAATGAAATAGAGGCATGCTGAAATTAAACAAGATTTGTGAAGATAATAATAAGAGAATTCTGATGAATATCTAAGTCTTTATTGTTAACTACACAAAGCTTAATCTTGTATGTCCTTTTGGCCATCCGAATGACTTAATTATAAAAGTAAGACTAATATAATAAGTAATCTAATTAATGGAATTAACCAAGTTATTTCCCTCAAGTCTTAACGAGGGAATCTTTTATTGTGTTTTTATATTTCTTTCTTCTAAAGTTAATAATTATTACTTACAATATAAATATGCATGTATATATATATATACATATATATATATATATATATATATATATATGTTTGTGTGCATTCGTGTGTGTACGCTTAATCCCATAGGAAAAACTGGTTCTAGTTAGATCATCATCGTAGATAAGCAATGTCGCGACTGACATTTAGATTTGAGATCATTAATGAATAACGGGTAGCAAATCCTGCGTTATGGGACTTGGAAATACCCAGGTTAGTGTATGGGAGTGAAGTTAAAATACCAGGTCGATTTTCTCTTTGTCTTTGTTATGAAGTCATCTACAAGAGGGAAAACTCTGGAAACATGATATCTGTTGTTCGTGTAGACCGTAGTTTTCCTTTCACTGACCACAAAAGCCCCTCATCAGTATAAACAAACATCAGTGTAGTAGTGTGATAAACATACATGCTTTCTTTACAGTTATAAATCAAAATTGATGGGAGAGTCCATTATACACACACATGTACACACACAAACACACAAGACTCTCTCGTCAATATATATATATATATATATTAGATTTAATTGTTGTTCTCTACCTGGGTTTTAAAATTAGGATCGTCAAGAGACATATACGCACACGCACACATGCACACACACTAACTCACTCACACACATATAAATATATATTTGTGTGTGAAATTTTCTGATGTTGTTGAGTAGCACTGATTACAAAAAGTGATATATATTGAACAGGTAAAACATCCCGGTGCCTAACTTGCCTAACATTTTTACGCCATCAGAAAAAGGCAAGACAAACAGATAGATTACTTGAGGCTATTCACTGTACATACATGGAAAAATATATATGTGTTTGTGTGTGTGTGTGTTGTTGTTGATGATGTTTTTGTGTGTAAATAAATGGCAACACTGATGACAAAAATTCTGGATATATGATGAACATGTAAAACAGCCTCGTATCTAACTTGCCTAACATTTTTACGCTATCGGAAGACACAAGACAAACAGTATAACATAACTTATACTTTCGATAGAGCAAAGTATTAAGCATAAAATTTGTAAATACAATGGCTCCTTCACGGCGTGGGATGTGGATTTTACGGGGCTTTCTGGCAAATTTCTGTAAAATTCTAGTTTTTTTTTCCGGTTAGTAGAAACAAAATTCGAATTTTCTATAATCCTGATCCAACCAGAAGAAAGACCCCTTGGGTGTATTGAACTCTGAGTTATCACACAGACTTTTTTTTACGTAACGTTTGCATTGATGCTCATATTTTAATATCGCCTCCATAGATTTCATTTATGGATTAGACCGTATAACTTACTTATTTAAAACAATGCGATAACCAAACAAAAGGTGATTGATAAACAATGGTAATTCTCGGCATTAGATGATAGAAAATGTCGATATACCATTAAAAACAAATCAATCGATCCAGAATAGTACGATAAAAATTATTGTGTAATTAGATTTTTAAAAGCAACAACTCGGCCGAGTTATACTTGGAGATCTTCATAAACTTATTTGAACACTTAACACTTGGAACATAATTTCTGTATGAAAAAATAACTTTAAGTATTGGTTATTAGTTATATAAGTAATACAAATATATTCATATTTATAAATTTATGATCTGAAAATTCCATCTCACTGTTGCAATTATTGGTGCTATGAGATTCAAAGAAAGGAAAACCTGATATCGACTTGTATCAGAAGCACAAATGCATCATTGATTTTCCTAGAACTCTCAAAAAGATCAACATTTTCCGGTGTCAGTCAAACATTTACGAACCTGATGCAGTTGATGTTAGCAAAGGTAATAAATTAGTTTATCAATTTTAGAGTGGCAACAAAGATATGAATGACAAAGAGTTCTACAAAAACAAAAATTACACAATATCAATCAAAGTTCAGTATGAATATAAAACAATAAATTCAGTTTCAATATCTTGTTTAAATGGTAACACACCCGTCTTCGTAGCTGTCCACATAACAAAAAATATGTACATAAAAAGAAAAACTGAAAAAAATTGTTGCAATACTTTTGGAACGATTATCTTATATTTAGAAAAAAAAACAGTTTCAATTGAAAGTTATTGTAAATAATTAAAATAATATAATTTAAGAATATTTATCCATCTTCAAAGACAAGTTTGTCTGTTTTTTTTAATTGCCAATAAACGACAGTGAATATTTTTTTAAAAATAAAACTTTTACAAAATACAAATTTCAGTTTTATCATTTATGTATCATCTCAAGCAGTAAGCTCATGAGAAAATTCCGTTGCAAGCAGTACATGTTATCTAAGTTGAAACAGGTTCAAAATAATGTATGATAACCTCATTTTAATTTTCATATGATTGTCAGAAAAAAAAAACAGTTTAAATATTATTATAAGAAATTAAATTTCTCAACAAAAGTAGCAACAAAATTTCCCCACAAAAAAGATAGCTCTTTTCGAAATATGTACATACTAGAGATTCAAATATGACATATATATTACTAATACATAATCAATATATATATATATATATATATATAAATTGAAGACGCCGTTGAAGGGATGTAGTTTTGAGAGTAGATTATGAAGGTTTTATGAGGTAAATGTCTAGACCTTTCTTAATTCTCCATATAGTATCCAATACTCTCCTGAGTTACCTCACCCCAACAATAAACAAAGCGCACCAAACGTAAGGTATAGGGCATTGCTTCCACCAGGTTATTAAAGAGGTTTTATAGTGTGACAACATTTGAGCGGACTGCTTCAGGTGACATTTAATTTAGCTGACACAGTGACAATTTAATTTTGAATAAACAATTAAACTATTAAAAAAAATATTTCTATATTCTTCGTATTTTTTTCTTAATTTAGATTTCTTGAAGCCTTTCAATTTTGATTGGTATATTTTTATCAATTTTATTCCCAGGAGTTGAAATTCTCAATTTTGATTTATCTTAGTTAGCTTTTGTTTTGTTTCTTGTTTTTTTTTCTGTTGTCTGAAGCCCCTTTATTTCTTCTAAATTAAATAATTTATGAGGTAAACTCGAAAATACCAAACTGTGTCCCAAACAAGAGCCAGTGTTTTGACAGGGCCTGTCGCTTACACGCCATCATTGTTGAGCTTTAAAGGGTGTTTTTTCCAACTCTTGTCACAGATAATTTCATATATATTTGATGATTGTTCTTAAAGAAAAAAAAGCCAGGTTTTAATCATTCTTTACCAAATTTGATAAAATATTCTGTGTGCCCGATGAAAGAGTTTTTTTTTAATAAGAACTCACTTTTTGATATTTTCTGATTAATAATTTTATTGCGGATCTGGTGTTAGAAATGCTGAGTTTTGTAACTGTATTCTCGTGATAATATACTTTTAGTAAATACTATTCATGTCAAAGTTCTAGTTGGCTATTTTACCGTGTTTTGGACAAGTTAATTTAATATGTTCTTGTCCTCCTATACTGATTAATTATCATTTATAGGCTGCGACTATCTTAATTAATAATATATTCCATCATCACACCAAGAAAATTGGCTAACTTTCTTTACCTTGATTATCGCATATCAGACTTTTCTAGACCATTTAATCCAGAAAACAATCATTTTTGATAAACCTTCTTTTGTGCTCATTTAGTTTTTAAATAACACAATTTCAACTATTTAATCCATAGTTGTATTTAATGTTGGAATCATGCCTTTCGCAGGGATATTAGTTGATATGTGAATGTAATCGGAACGACAAGGATTCTAGCCTGCGTATCCCGTTTCCGAAGCCTTACTTCCTATCTTCTGTCCCAAGTGGACATCTGGTTCGTCCATTATACCTTTGGACCCTGAAAGGTCGATGTATCAGTCTTGGTTTTTTAGAAAAAAAGACGAAACCACTAATATTCTAGACCTCTATAGTCCTCTAATAGAACGACTCTGATTGTCTAATTAGTAGTTTGGCTAATTTTATACTGTCTTTTCCGTCAGTTACTGCTTTTTATGTCAGGGAACATTGGCTTAAACATTAACTTTGTGTTTGATTAATTTTTTATACAGCATATCAATATTTGTACTTATATAATTGTTAATATTAAACTGTTCCGTCTACTACCAGCAGACTTCAGTTGTAGTACTAGAAATGGTGATAGATTCGAAGTACGAGGAAAAACCAATTAAATAAACAAAATAAACACAAACAAAAAATATCAACTTCTAAATAAATAAGAAATTACGTCAACAACAAAAAAAGAAGAAAGAAATTACAATAGATTAAAAACACGCACAAAAATGCTTTTAATAGAATCTCTGCTGACCTGGACACAGCAAAGAATGGACACCGAAGGAGCAAAACTTAATCGTTTCTGGTTGTAATGTAAAAGAAAATAATAAAAATAGAGAAAACTACATAGAATCAAAAACGAAATTCGATGCAGTAAAACATGTGTCAGTTTTGTGGAGATTAATGAGACTAATAACAATGGAGGTGATTGCAGAGCACTCACCTAAAATATCGACAATGATAGGAACGCGTTGAAAAAGGAAGATTATCGATTCTTGCCTCTAAAAGTGACGACAAGGATTTAAACAAAGGCATTGGTTACATTTCTTCAATACTTATTCTATTATATATCTGTTGTACCGAAACACTTTCAGAATGAGATTTAAAAAAAAACAAAATGGGAAAAGTGAGAAAAATTATAAAAACAATAAAAGGATTTAACAAGACTTTATTTTTAGAAGATTAAAAAAACCCAATTTCGTCTTTCATATAGTTAGTATGTTTGGTCAAAAATTAAAGCTAAAGCGAAATGAGAATACCCAAGAGATTTAATCAATATTCTTTATAATGGGTTAAGACATTATTTATCAATCCATTAATTCTTTCTAAAAAGGCCTTGTACCTAACCTGGGTGGGTGGTTGACCAAGTTTACGTCTTATATGAACTCTTAGTTATAATATAGATCAACATTTAAACCTTTGGATCCTGAAGCGTCGATATATTAGACTTGGTTATCTTGCAAAAAAATCAACATGGGAAATTTCTCAGCCCTCCATGGTCCTATAATAGAGAGGTTCTGATTTTCTAATTGGTAATTTTGCTAAAAACCTTCTGTATTTTTCACTATTTGCCTCTTTATGTCAGAATCAATAAGAATAAAATGAGCAGACAGGCATGATTAATTGTTTTTTGCATATATATATAAGGTTTATTTGTGGGGTTGAGGTATCTATTTATAAGTGAACATTGATGAGAGAGTAATATTTACTTTTCTTTCCGGTGTTCCTGCAACAGACTAGTGATCTAATTTATACATTTTTACTTTTATTCACGTAAAGACTTGTAACTTTGCTTTGGAAGAATGAAGAAACCGTTAAAATGGACGACCGGACATTTTGAATGGCAAAACTGTCTCGGTGCAATCGGCTATCTGAAATCTATTACTTCTAATGTTGGCACCTTGTACTTAGCTTGCTTAAATGACCAATGGACGATAGATTTCTAGTGGAGCGCCCTCTATCAGCCACTGCAAATTATCAATGGCCTGAGCTAAGCCGTAAAGTAGACATTGTGTCAGGGAGATTGCTCGTAAAAGCTAGTCTCAGCAGCCAATCATTCTTCGTCTAATTGTTTGCTTGGTCAACATGCTGTTAAATTTTGCTACTCAGAAGACAAAAGATAAGTGCTATCAATGTATGCATAGCCATGCCAGGACTTGTATCTATGCATGAATTAATAAGATGAAGTTGCAAGTGTGGTAATTTCTCGGAATCTGAAATCGTATTTTACAAGTTCAAATTCTAAGGAAAACAGTTACGTTCACTTTTAGCTGCCTTGTGAGGCGGGATCTAGGGGAAGCAACTCATCTAAGTGTTAATATAACAATATAAATAGAAGAGGTCAACTCGAGGAGATTAACTTATGTAGGTCTAGGAAACACTTATTACAAAACGTTCGGGAGTATAATAAGTATATAAAACTGGCCTTGTGTCACATCATTAATGCTACAAAAGACCATTGTAGAATGACACGTTCATGTTCATGATGAAAAAAAATAAATTGCAAAGTTATGATTGTAGCTATAGTTGTTACTTATCCTGAAGCATGCATGCATTTTTTGGCACAGAAAGGGTAGAACTGGGAAAAGGGTGGACATTTTGGACAATATTATGAAGGTCTGTCAGTGAATAAATTTTGGAAGCTTACAAACTTACTCGCGACAAAATACGGTTGGGGTGTTCATTTAAGGTTTATTAGCTTGGTCGTGATGTTGCCTAGATAGTTCTTGGCTCCTCACGAATTGGCCTTTTCTTGTCACAGGCTGCTTACACTCTTTTAACTGAAGTCGTTCATTTCGTCCCATCTCTCTACATTGCCATTTAGTCGTTCTGTATGTGCTTAAAATAAAAAAAACGAATATTTAGTTGATTGTTTTTTAACTCACTGGCAGACAACTCTCTCTGGCTTAAAAAAACCTGATTTTCAGAATTTATTTTTCTACATAGACATGGACATAGTCTATGCATTTTTGCCAGGGATGAACTATTTTCGTGTCTGGAGAGCGCTTAGATTCTATGGTCAAATCAATGGATTCTTTTCTTAAATGAGCTGATATAAACTGCTTCAGCTTCGTAAACGTTAAATAAGGGGTCGGTGAATGTTAATCAGTTCGGTCTTTTAGCATTGATAAATTCAATGAGGCATATCCAATTCTGACGCTGATCAGTGACAATTTTTTTTTCTTATAGTCTCAAACTGTCAATATGTGCTACAGACACGAAACTTCCCAATAATAGGTAAATAAGTAAAGTCATCATGATAAGACAATTTGCAACCATCTCTTGGTGATATATAAAATTATAGAAGGCATTACTTTCGTAGAGGAATCGTATTTTTTCATAAATCTTTAAATGATGGAAGCTAAGAGAAGACGGATAAAAAATAATGTAATTGAGTTTGAAGCAGCTTTTGAGAGATCAAAAAAAACTTTGAATCATTAAACTATATATTTATATATAGTTATAGTGTGTGTGTGCGTGAGAGAGTGAGTGATTGTGTGTATATGATGTGTTGTTTAAAATGTTTGGTAATATTTCGGAATCAAATTCCATTTTTAAAACCACAGACTTCTTCAATATAACTAAACCAAAAATAACAATTTTGGGGCGTAATTTTTTTTTTTTAAGTTTGACACTTTTAAATCTATAATATCTTATATGACGTCGAAATATTCAATTAAGTCTATGATCAAAACTGAAAAACAAAACCTTAAATTCGTGCATTCAAGATTATGGGAGTACGTTAAAATGAATAAAAGCATGACAGTTATTTTGTTCTTTTTCTGCAAAAAGGATAAGTTCTATATTTACAAATCTATTGAATTTTTGATTTTCAATGTTATAATGGTGTTACTAAATCTAATAAATATAGACTTAATATGATTTCCGAGAAAAAGATTTCTCTAATAATATTCATTTGTTTAGGGTTGTTTTTCAAGATTTTTAATTCACTTGAACAGAAATTAATGAAATTAAATTTCGAAATAGATTAAATTTTCCGTCAACAGTAATTAAATTATCAGACAAAAAAATAAAATGGAACTTGAAGAATGGAAATAAGGAATTTTTTTTAATTGTTTCAAAATACAGGGAAAAAAGAGGTGAATTGAGAGAAACTCTAAAACAAAGAAAGAGAAAATTAAAAGAGAAAAATAGAAAGGAAACAGGCAATATTATTTTAAAAAGAAATAATGAAATTATTTGATAAAATTTAAGGTGAAGGTTAAAATGTAACAATGGAAGAAAAAGAAAAATAACAATGTAGAAATAATTAGAGAAAAAAAACCAAGACTGGAAAAGATATTAACAAAAAAAAAGCATACGGAAAGTAAGAATGAGAAGAAAGGCGAAAGTAAAGCGTTAAGAAGACGTGGAGAGAAGAAAGAAGGACGAAATAAAGCAAATAAATAAAGATCTCAAAAATGATAAAAATACAAATAAATCAAAATCGGGAAAAATAAAAGTAAAAAATAAAAGTAAAAAATGAAATAAATTATTAAAATAAATGTCAAATACAAATAAAGTGTGAAATAAAGAAAACCGTTTAAAGCTAAAAATAATACAGAATTTCTGTAATTAAACATGGAAACACAATAAGAAGCAGATTTTCATTTTAAATTTACAAGACAAAAAATTTATTTAATGCCTAAGAAAAAGCAGTGAACGCTTAGATTAATTTGTTTTATGTACAATACAAGCATTATTTGCCAGTCTTGTTTAGTAATACTTTAATGATCCCTTTGCGTTTATTTTGATCTGTTTCTTTTTTTCGAAACTTCAAATGACTTAATTTTTGAAATCTAAAAATATTTAAAATAAATTACAGCTTGGATTAGTCTTACTACTGAAATGTGCTCAATGCTGCTTGACTTCATTCATGTAGAGGGAACTGATGTCTCCAACAAGTCTCCAACATGACCATAGTGTTGTTGATGCTATCAGTAGCAGGATTAATATCACTATTATAATTATAGTCATGTAATGCCTTAATATGGACCCTAACATTGAATAGAATGGGAAGGCATAACAATGATATGATTTGAATTTATTTAGTTAAAACTCTATAAAAAAAATAGATGCTTTATATAAAATGATGTTTATTGTTTTAATTCTTCTTTTTTAATTTAAACTACAGATTTGTGATAAATGGCTGTTTACATGTTCCGAATGGAAAGATTAATTTAATCTTCTCGGCTTTAAATAGAGAATGCCAAGTTGAAAACAAGTTATTTTTGGAACACTGCATTTGTGTGAAGGGAGAAAACAAAATGGCCAATAACGAAGCCTGAATGAATAGAGCAAAGAACGTAAAATACTGCAAGAAAAAAGCAAGAAAACAATGAACGAAACGCTTTGATAGATTTAAAAAAAATTGATGGTCACAAAGAGTCAAGTTAAGAAATGTATGAGGCATTAGATTTTTTTAAAGATATTTCAATTTATAGGTAACTCAAAGAAAATAAGATTATACAAAAAAAGAACATAAACACACATTCAAATTCATGAAAACAACTAAAAAAAAAAAGATGACTTCAGCAAGTAGTAAACTAAGTGGGTAAGTGAGCCACTAAAATCTTCAGCATTAACTTACAATTCAAACTGTATTCAAACTGCTTGTTTCACCCTTAGTAGTTTTTAAATATATGTTACTCTATAAATTCTTAACGAGTTCTGTTACAACATATAAAAATTAGAAATGTTTTATTTGTCCAAATACATTGATTTTGCATTCAATAAAAGGGCAACTCTAACATTAAATAACGTGAAAGAAGGTGACAAGCCATGAAAGATAACATTTCACGAAAAAAGAAAAACAAATTTTTAAAAATATTCCTACATCACACAAAGAATCTTTATACGAATAAATATAACACCTCGGCTCATAAACACTATATTTGTTTATATATAAATCGGTTTTTAAAAATAGATTCATGTATAGGTCTGTTGGGTTTTGTCTTAACACAAT
>JAUZSX010339994.1:0-10608 GCA_034780655.1 Idiosepius hallami
TGCAAATATGCAAATTTTTTATTGATGTTAGTTTCAAATTGTAATTAATACGGTTAATTTGAAAATATTGTCGTTAATATGATTCCATTAATGATAATAATTATATATATATATATATATATATATATATATAGTCCACAACCTTATGTATTAGAGAGCTATCAAATGGAAGATCCTAAGTATTGGATTCAAAACTATTGAAGATTTACTGTATTTCGTTTCAGGTTGTGCGCAGATGTAATAGAAAAGCTAAGTGATAAAATATTCTATTTACTTCGTGAGCAGCACCAACCAAGATTGGCACAAGGCCATTTTTAACGTTAATCCATTGGTTTTGACTGGAATTTGAACTCGTGTACTACTCTTTTATTAATGCTCTATCTTCGCCGCCCAAGAATGTATAGATATTATATTTACTTGGTGAGCAGCACCAACCAAGTTTGGAACAAGGACATACTTAACGTGAATTCATTGGTTTTGACTGGGATTTGAACTCGCGTACTACTATTCCAGGGCCCAAGCTTTTACCAATGCTCTAACTTCACAGACCAATGCCCAATCACTGCTAAGCGATAAAATATGTTTAGTCACTATTTGTTAAAATATGACATTTGATTCGTAATTTAAATATTTATATTTAATTTTTTTGCGTTTTTTTTTCTCTTCTTCATTTTTTTTTTTATTTTCTAATCTAAATTTTATTTTTCCAGTCGTCTGGAACAGAGATGAGTCACGTGTTATAACCGAGTGACTTAGCAAGGAAGGGGGGAAGTGGGGTGATTGGCCCTGAGTGACAGCAAAGGACGGGGGTGACACAAACTTCACACCAACAATTTTTATCATCTGGGCCGAAGTTCGAAAATTGTTTGGAAGTAGGATTTATTTATTTATTTATCATATATAATTATGTAATTACATGGAATTACCAGAGGGATTTAGTCTGAAGAAAAATCAAATTTTATTAGGTTTTATAAGAATTGTTCAGATTTTTATTAATTTATTATGTGGTAACCAATAGCTCTCCTGAGTTACCCCCACCACCACGTTCAATAATTAAAGTGCATCAAGTGTATGAGAGTGGTTGTTGCCCCACTAGTTTATTAATGGGGTTTTATAGAGTTTCCTCGATGTGTTTCAGAAGTAATGCTTTCGGTATATTTTGATATCCAGGTAACGTTTTCTGTAGCTGCACAACTTTTATAACCGGTAGTAAATCAAAACGACCATTTGCAAAAACGTCCAATTTGTCGTATCAATAATTCCAATTTCACCCATCGATAATATTGTTAAATTGTTTTAACGTCCACCGAAAAAAAACCGTGCAAACGAAAACATTCCTACCCAAAAATATAAATTACTGTTTTCAGGGGAAACACAACTCAGAATGAACCCTTCCAATCACTATAAATGTGATCTCTCTCGTCACCCAGAGCGAGAGAGAGAGAGGATTTCAGCATAGAAGCCAGGAGCCGCTATGCTGCCAGGCCGTATGCCACTATTTATGTATCTTTTTAAAATATATTTGTTAAACTTTAATACTGTCGTCTCGTTTCTTAAATTTAATAACTACACTGTATACAACACCACACTCGACCACAACAAGTGACGACCACAACAACTGGCGACGAGGATGAGATTCGAACTCAAAATTACAAGAGAAATAAAAGTGAAGTTTTTGTTTTCATTCACTGGGCAGCCTGAATTGACTGAGAGTTTTTTTTCTTGATGACATTTTATTTCTACACGGCAATCCACAACAATACTTTGATTTTTTTCATATAATTGATTTAAAGTTCTTTAATGATGTAAATCGATTAATGCTGCAGATTTCTGTCACAATATTAGGTTGTCCCAAAAGTTCGTCAAAAACTTAGTAAACACTTGCAAAACAATTAAAATCTCACTCACCAAGAAAAATAATAAAAATTATTCCTCAGAACAAAGACTATCATTTTCCAGAACTTTCTGCCATCGATTTTGTTATTTGACCCATCTTAGTATGGAACTGCCTCCAACGTTATTTGGTCCTAGTACTCAACAAGCCCTCTGTTTCTTAACTTCTGTGATCTAACACAAATTGATGTCTCCGTCGTGTATTAAATTATCTCAGTACTGAGCAGGCTGTCCGTTGCTTAACTTCTGTGATCTAACACAAACCTATGGCTCCAACATGATTTGATCCATCCAAGTACTGAACAGGCTCTCCGTTGCTTAACTTCTGTTATCTAACGCAAATCGACGTCTTGAACGTGATTTGACCCATCCTAGTACTGAACAGGCTCTCCGTTGCTTAACTTCTGTAATCTAACGCAAATCGACGTCTTCAACGTGATTTGACCCATCCTAGTACGGAACAGGCTCTCCGTTGCTTAACTTCAGTTATCTAACGGATATCAATTTATCCAACGTGATTTGACCCATCTTAATACTGAACGGGCTCTACGTAGCTTAACATCTGTGATATAACATAAACCTATGGCTCCAACATTAATTGACCCATCCTAGTACTGATCAGGCTCCCCGTTGCTTAACTTCTGTTATCTAACGGAAATCAATTTTTCCAACGTGATTTGACCCATCCTAGTACTGAACAGGCTCTCCGTTGCTTAACAACTGTTATCTAACCCAAATCGACGTCTCCAACGTGATTTGACCCATCCTAGTACTGAACAGGCTCTCCGTTGCTTAACAACTGTTATCTAACCCAAAATCGACGTCTCCAACGTGATTTGACCATACTTTATACGACTCTAGATTTGGCTTGGCTTACCAATTTACTTTCTTTGTATTAAGAAGAAACGAAAATATAGACGCGGCTAAAATCTGATAAAAGGTCAACAGGTGATCTAGTGTGCGATCAATATAAGGTCATAGGTCAAGTAGCATGGATTTTCTTTTTATTCAAAAGGTTATTTTTGTCTACAAAGGGGCAACCCTGATTCTACGTGATTTACCCTTTTTATGAAGCTTTATTTTTATCAAATAGGTTTTTGAACGGCGGAAATATTTCTACGCATGTTTTGTACCACTCCAATCTTCCGTAAAAAAAATATCTTGGATAAGGAAAATTACCCTGGACAAAAGAAGGGTTAAAAGCTAAAGCTGTTGACCTCGTCCTTTACTGACTTTTTTGCAGTTGGTCTATTGATTCTAAAACGAATTACTGTTGCTTATCTACGATTTCATAGAATTGAATTTAGTAACTACTTGTAGCTATTTCTGCTAGATTTGGTATTTGATTCTATTTAGAAAGTGCAAAAATAACGTTATGGCCACCGTTTGTAACCAGAGAGAGGGCTATAGAAAGAGAGAAAATAACGTTATGGTCACAGTTTGTAACCAGAGAGAGGGCTATAGAAAGAGAGAAAATAACGTTATGGTCACAGTTTGTAACCAGAGAGAAAGAGAAGGAGGGCTATAGAAAGAGAGAAAATGAAAGAGAGAGAGGAAGAGAGAGAACGAGAAAAAAGGAAGAAGAGAGAGAATGGGAAAGTAGAAGGAGAGAGAGAAAAAGAAAAATAGGAAGAGGGAGAAGAATGAGAAGAGAGGGGAGAAAGCTAGAGAGAGAGAGTGAGAGGAAGAGAGAGAGGGGAAAAGTGAGAAAGCGAGAGAGAGAAAGAGAGAAGAGGAAAAGAGAGAGAGAGAGCGAGAAAAGAGAGAGAGAGGGATAAAAGAGGGAATGGGAGAAAAAGAGAGGGAGAAGCGGGAGAAGGAGATATAGACAGGAGAGAGAGAAAGAAAGAAAGAGAGAAAAAGAAAGAAAGAAAGTGAGAGCGAGAGAGAGAGAGAAAAAGAGAGAGAGAGAGAGAGAGAGAGAAAGAATGAGAAATTAGGAATGAAACAAAAAATAAAAAGTTTAGTTTTTTTTCTATTTTTTTTCTATTTTTTTTTTTCTATTTTTCTTTTGCTTTTCTTCCTTTCATAATCGTCGCCATTTTCCTCCTTTGTCATCTTGTTTTTCTTTTTCTTTTCTTTTCGACTCCTATTTCTTCTTCTTTTTCTTCGTTTTTTCTTTTTCTTTTTTTCTTCTTTTTCTTCGTTTTTCTTCTTTTTCTTCGTTTTCTTCTTTTTCTTCGTTTTTTTCTTTTTCTTCGTTTTTTTCTTTTTCTTCTTTTTCTTTTCTTCTTCTTTTTCTTCTTCTCCCCCCTCTCTTTCTATCACTCCCATCCTTTTTCTCATCCTTTTCTTTTTTTTCTTCTAGTTCTTTTCTTTTCATTTCTTCCTCTTCTTCTTCTTTTTCTCCCCCTGCTTTACTACTTTTCCTTCTTCTTCCTCTCTTTCTTTGTTCTCTTTTCCTTCTCATTTCTTCTTCTTTCCTTCTCCTCTCTTTCTTTTTCTTTCTTTCTTCTTCGTTTCTTCTTTTTCTTCTTTCTTTTTCTTCTTCTTTCTTGTTTTTCCTTCTTTTTTCTTTTCCTTTCTTCTTTCATTTTTTCTCTCTTCTTCTTCTTCTTCTCCTTTTTTCATTTCTTCTCCTATTTTCTCCTTCTTTTTTCTTCTCCTCCTTTTAACTTTTTCCCCCCTTCTAATTTTTCTTCATCTTGCCCTTCTTCTTCGTTTCCCTTTCTTTCGCTTTCTTCTTCTTCTTCATTTTCTTCTTTTTTTCGAGTTTCTTTTCTGTCCATGCCTGTGTTTACCCACTGCCCAAGCGATTGCCTTATCGGTTTTATTTGGATTCTCCTATCATATTTTACATGCATTTGAATTTTTCCTCCTTTTATTTTTGCGGCTATGACAACGGACTTAATCTGATCTGATAGTGCAACATTGTTTTTTATTAAATTTTTGTAATTCAATCTAACTTTAACACAAGGCCAATCTTCTCGAGTCTTCTATATGCCATTATCAGTCTGCTTATTCTTATCAGGTATTCAGTTTTTTGTATTTGGTAGAGTAACTCATCAACTTGAAGGACAATTTCGGAAAGCAACCTTATCCAAAGTTTTATGTCTCTCTCTATTAGATGGTTTAATAAGGAATTGGATTTAGTCTTCCTGTCTCTTTTTTTTTAGCAGGAAGCTTTATCTCCACATTTTCCGGGATCAAATCAGTCTTCCTGTAGTTCTTCGTGTCTAAAAAAATTCTAAATGCTCAGTCATCACCCAAGTGGGAAACTCTGTTTCTGAGACGTCCAGAAATTAAGCTGTGCAGATCGATCTGTGAGAGAGCATAGGGGTTGGTAACGGTGGGCATTTTCCTTAACTCCTAGCGGAAGTTGAATTCCTGTTAATGCCGAGAGGCACTGACTTATTTGTCACAGTACCTGGTATTCGTAAGTGGTAACTTATCTATGTACTTGACCGGCTCAATGTTGCTTTATTATTATTATTATTATTATTATTATTATTATTATTATTATTATTATTACTATAATTCGATCGTAGTTGCCGTTATGGACCACACTAACCCACACCAAACTTTCCTATCAAGCATTGCCGTCCCTGGGTCCTCACTTCTGATACCTAAATCCCTGGAGATGACATTAAGAAATGTTAGTTTTCTTACTCTCCCTTATCAGAACGTGCTTTCCATAGGAGAAGAAATTAGATTACCCCAGTCTTAACGCAGTAGCAATATTCACCAACTTGTACTCTTCGAGATCTCACGAGTGCAGAGACAATCCTATGATTTTGAGGGAGCTACTTTCCAAAATATACTCTGTACTCTCAATGTTGCCAAACTTTGGTTATCTAAGGGGAATCGATATTTCAAAATGTGCTTTGGCCTTACTGACTACCCCAGTCCATGCCAAGAACCTCTGACCGGTCAATTTGTTGCGTTACCCTTTATTCCTAAGTATTCACTCATCTAAGTACTGAACAAGTATGTCATTGCTTAACTTCGTGCGTATGACAAGCATCAGTGTTTTCAGCGTGATTTGACCGTAGCTGTTTATTGTGTCCACACATTTGGGATATTCAATAGATTGCTTAGACATCAATATACCAATTATCAATAAAAAGTAACGGGTTATATATTATCATGAGAACGCGAAAAAAAAATTGATAGCCACTAGGAAATCAATAAAAAACAATTATAGATATTTATAAACTTATTTATATTTCGTATCTTCCTTCGACTCTTAAAATTCATTTTTTATTGTATCAAACCGCAAAAAGAAAACCGAAGAAGTTATATTAGTAATTTTATATCCAACTAATACAAGAAGTCGAAAACCTGAGCCCTAGGCAGTAAGTTTCTTATTCACGATATTTTCCATTTAATCTAGACATAGATGAGTTAACTTTTATTATATACGTCTTCATGTAAATTGCGAAAAGTTAAAAACTATTTGTTTAGCCAGAATATCTCCAGGCTAACATTTATTTAGAAAAGTTAAACTTTAATATCGTAGGAAGACTAATTACCGATAGTCTAAAGAGTTTATTTAAAGTTCTGTAATAACTTTGCACAGTAAAGTTAAGAGCCATTTTAAAAAATGATTTGGATGTTAATGGTGGATCAACCTTCACAGTGCTTTTATGTCAAATTCAGGGTAGAAGCAGGGCTGTGCTTAGTGCTCCTGCAGATCCCGCAATTGCGGGGGGCGCAAGCTCCCTAGGGACCGCAGGGCTCTTTGGCTTCACATTAACTAGGATAAACTAGAAAATCATTATCTCACTCATACGTTGAAATCTGTCTCTGTCTGTCTCTCTCTCTTATATATATATATATATATATATATATATATTATATGGTGAGCACCAACCCAAGTTTGGCACAAGGCCATTTTTACTTGCTCTTACCCGGGCATTTTACATTCGGTGTTACCCTTCACCTAGATGAGATGCTCTCCCGAGTTAACGATCCTCATCTGCCCGAGGCTGGTAAAGTGATAGTTTTTGGTTTTGACTGGGATTTGAACTCGCATAATACGATTCCAGAACCTGAGCTTTTACCAATGCTCCACCATTGCTGCCCAAAATGTTTAGGATTACATAGTGACAAATAAATATCTAGATGGTCGAATGACATAAATAATAGATGGTTAGACGTAGGCGGTGGACCATAAGGTCTGAATTACTCACGATTTTTTTTATTGTGCCCTATATTTAACATGGAATAAAAAAAAGTTAAATGAATTTCAATACTCCACTAAACATCATCACATATGCTAAGTGCACAAATGTCTTAATAATTCTGGATTTTAAATTCTGTGACCTACACTTCATGTGGAAGAACTTGGGATAGTAGTTAGGCTGTCAAAATTTTAGAAAGTGAGTTCGAATCCAAGTCGTTCCGTTTATGTTCACTTTTGTACAAATATCCTTGGGAAAAGTATGAATATGCACATTCTCTTCAGATATTATATTTACTTGGTGAGCACCTACTCAATTTAGGCCCAAGGTTATTTTTATGTGCTCTTACCCGGGCTTTTTACATTCAGTGTTACTCCCTCACCTAAATAAGCTGCTCTCCCGAGTTAACGAGCTCCATCTACCCGAGGCTGCTAAAGCAAATAAATTTAATCTCTTCATTCTCTTCAGATACGTATTAAATACCGTATATTGTTTTATTCCCAAAATTATTTCTAGACAAAATAACTTTTATTAAAAAGATAATGTTCTCGGTATTTAATGACTTAAAAAAGTTAATTTACCGTAAAAAATAAAGATAAATAACTTGAATAGAGATTATAGAAATAATTTATTTGATTGATTTAGACGACCAAGAATGTTATATATACTTGGTAAAGTGACGGTGGAGCATTGGTAGAAGCTTGGGCTCTGAGATCGTATTACTCGAGTTCAAATCCAAGTCAAAACCAATACATTCACCTTTAGCTGCCTCGGGCAGATGGGGCTCGTTAACTCGGGAGATCAGCTCATCTAGGTGAAGGGTAACACTGAATTTAAAAAGACCAGGTAAGAGCATGTAAAAATGGCCTTGTACCAAACTTGGCAATTTTATCTTCTATTTCATTTATTTTTTTTTTTATTTAGTCAAATTATGGCGTTGGTCAGTAGTGGCACCCGCCCGCCCGGGCAAAGCTCTCTGGGCAATAATTCTTCTAGTAAATGATTTGATATACTTCATATATTTCTGACATTGATAAGAAAAATAATCGATGAGACACTGCTACTGCTCGTAGCCAAGAGTCATGATCTAGTTTTGACTTAAAGGCGTCCAGATAGACAGATTATCAACCATGAAGAGTAACCACCACCACCACCACCACCACACCTGTTGCATTGTCGTTTTGTGACACAAAAATCTACGAAGCGTGAGAAGAAATTCGACTTCTTGTTGACGGCAGCTGCTATTTTTTTTTTCAACCGAACAATAAATACATTTTGAAAGAATTGATAGCTATCAATTGCTCTGTCCACAATCGATAGTAACTCATCTATATAAATATAGAAGAAGGAATTAACTAACGGCGGGTTATATACACACTTTTTTTTAACCCTTTAAACCCTAAAAAAAAAAAAAACGATATATCGGCCCTGGCGACTTAAGGCAAAAGAAGAGTTAGCGGTTACCAACCAAATTAGAAACAAAAATTTTAAAAATTTATTTTAATTTTTTTAAAGTATAGGGGGAAGAGAAATGGCCTTTTGCCAAACTTTGGTTGGTGCTCACCGAGTAAATATAAAATATTTCTACCTTTGGTCAGTTCCCGGTGCACATATAAAATAAGAAGCTTAACTAAATATAAGACAACAGCAATATGGCTTCAAGATAACCTTTATATAAAAGTTGTCAATTTGGTATGTGTGTGTGTGTGTGTGTGTGTGTGTGTGTGTGTGTGTGTGTGACAATAAATAAAATGTTTACAATATTTATGAAAGATTCACAATCTTGGAAAATAATAAGAGAAGAAAAGGAAGAAGGAAATAATGTCCGTAATAGATTTAGTTTCAAAAGAATAATAGACTGTACCTTCTCTCCCTTTCCCTTTATGGCTTTTTTTGGAGTTCGGTTTTTAAATTGCTGGTCTTAGGTATTAGAACGAGTCACTGGTGAAGGAAGGTTGTTAGGGATTGTAAGCTCTGGTGTCAAGTCAGAGAGTTCGAGAGAAGGAGAGGGAAAAAGAAAAAGTCTTTTTAATATGTAGGTACTAGTCACGTAGGTGGCTCCAGAATTACGCGGAAATGTGCATAGTGCTTACAACAACGTCCGCGCGTATCAAGTTACCAAAAGGCATTTTCGGCTGATGCAGTTTTATCTTCTATTTCATTTAGAGTAGTTAATTTTATCGCCACAAGTACATTAAAACTTACCAGAGTCCGTTGAAAAACTTTTTGTTACAATTTTGAGGGGTTGTTTTTTTTTCTTCTATATGTTGACTCGACTAGTTAGGTAAAAGTTTATTTCTGTGTGAATTTTAATCGGATTCACCGTTCTTTTAATTGCTTTCAAGTATCTTTTTTTTCAACAGAAATTAGCAAAGTAAAAAGCATTAATCTTTTAACGATTAATTAATTTAGTTTAAGTTATTTAGAAAAAAAAAAGTGATCTAAATGTCAAGGACACGGACCAACTTTTATGTAACCAAGAAATTTTAGCTTCAGCCAGCTCCAGATGGTACTTTTTTTTTTTATTACAAATACACAGACACGTTGTTTTGATAAGTGATATAGGCAGGGCCGTGCGTAGGGCCCTCGCAGCAGACCCCACAATTGTGTGCAAGGTTGAGGGCAAGCTCCCTAGAGGTTGCAAGGCTCCTTGGTTTCACTGATCTTTTGTAATTAAAAATTAGTAATTAGTTGAGAGACCCTAATATATAAACTGTGTCTGGAAGCGCATTTTGGGAGAGTGGACCGGAAACTGATAATCTCTGGTCGGGTCTACGAGGGGAGGAAATACGATGTTGAGAGACCCTATTATATAAACTATGTCTGGAAGCGCATTTTAGGAGAGTGGACTGGAGATCGGTCATCTCTGGTCGGGTCTGCGAGAGGAGGAAATACGATGTTGAGAGACCCTATTATATAAACTATGTTTGGAAGCGCATTTTAGGAGAGTGGACTTGAGACCGGTCATCTCTGGTCGGGTCTGCGAGGGGAGGAAATACGATGTTGGAAGACAACAAATTTTCCCATGACCCTCGGATATAAACATAACATCTCTGACGACACTCTCCCGCGCTCTATTTGTAAGGAGCATATTGTTGGACATTCAAAGCTATTTTATTTACAATATGAAATACAGTTTGGCATTTGGCCAAAACGTATCGGGTGGACGATGGACGGTGGACGGTGATAATTCTTGTCTATGCCTAATCCTTAACTAGTCACTATCATAACCCATTTACATCTCATAATAATTACATTTGTTCATCACCTGTCATAGCTATCAATCATAAAAATAGGCCAATTACTCAATGGTGTAATCCTACATCAAAACAAAGCCCCACTGATAAATGAAGTGCATAAAATCATGCTGTGAGGAGAAAGGCTTTCCAACATGCCGCCATTGATCAAAAGAAAAGAAAAAATAAAATAGGGCAGGTCAACAAGGCCCTCACTTTAATAATGGAAAACCAGTGCCGTGCTTAGCCACGTAGCGGCCCTGTCGCAGAATGCGTCTTGCGGCCCCTTTACCCTAAAAAAATGCAACTTACCCCCCACCTCAACATACTGGAGCCTTCGACTTTATATATACATA
>JAUZSX010340003.1:0-10607 GCA_034780655.1 Idiosepius hallami
AATAAGTGACTGTTGAGGCTCCTTAGCTTAAATGAAAGCGATTCATCTCTGATAAAGTGAAATTTAATGTAAATGCACCAGGCCATTGAAATAAATAAAGTTAGTGTTTGGGAGCGCAATTAAACCACTGGGATAGAAGATCTCTAAATCTTTGTTGAAGCAGATATTTAAGAGAAGGAAAACCTGTGTAAACACTGAAGTCTGTTATTCATGTAGTCTATATATAATTTTTGTACCAACTGTGTGTTATCAGCAGTGTCAAGAAGTGCAGATTCTACGTAAGCGTACATCACCGAAAACAAACCTTTGAGTGGCACGCTAACAGTAATAATCAGTTCGATTTGTCTACCACAAATTGACGAGAGACAGGTAAAAGATATTACTTCTGGTCTCCAATTGAAGCTCTCCACATTGACGATCACTTGTTGACGTTCATTCATTTACAAATCAATGTGCAATTGTATTGTCAACACTCATACGTTGAAATCGTTGCGTCCATCATATTTGCGATATGTGTTTCGACTTGTTATAAGCCTAAGGCGAAAATTTGTTTTTTGCATTTAGCAAAAATTCAATCTTTGAATTTAACTGATAGGCACGAGAAAATTCCACACAAGAAAAAAAAAATTAAATTCTACCACGAAGAGAATCATAAGGAGTCAAAACACATGTATTCAACCAAATAATGTTTGTATAACATATAAAATCTATTTCTTAATCTAACAGAAGTTTTACTAATTTGTTACCATTTTTTCTTCACTTTGAATCTCTCATTCCATTGGTGAGACTGATTTGAATCCTGTCCATCAGTTCACCTACCTTGGGGCACCATTACATCGAATGCCAAACTGTACAGGGAAATTGACAACAGGAAATTGACAACAGGCTAGCCAAGGCAAATAGCGCTTTTGGCAGCCTGTAAGACACAAAGTGGAACAATAAGCACATAAAAAAAGGGAACTAAGGTTAGCTTATACAGAGCCGTAGTACTCTCCACCCTCTTGTACGGCTCTGAGACGTGGACGACTTACCGATACCATCAACGACTACTCGAGCGGTTCCACTAGCGCTGTCTCAGCACCATCCTTAAAATCCATTGGTGTGACCACATCACCAATGTCGAGGTTATGGAGAAGACGGGGATTTCCAGCATTGAGGCCATGCTACTGAGGTCGCAGCTGCGCTGGGCGGGCCATGTCTCCCGAATGGAGTCACATGGCTTGCCCAAAATAGTGCTGCATGGCGAACTCTCAACTGGCCGCCGTAACAGTGGGGCACCGAAGAAACGATATAAGGACCATTTGAAGAAGTCCCACAGTGCCTGCCATATCGACAAAAACAAATGAACTAGTCTTGCCGCTGTCCCGTGTCCGGCTTATCAGCCACAGACGTGCCTGTGACCGTCATGGGCAACCCCCTTCGTAATATCTTCGTTCACGAAGTTCAGCCAAGAGAAGAAGAAGAAGAATCACTCATTCTTTCTATTTTTAGTATAATCAACAGGTGGGTTTTATTATCCATGCCTCTTCAGGCAAATCCACTCCCTATTTCCCAACAGTTATTCTGTGAAGTCCTGAAGAATTATGCTAGCAAAAAAGTGTTTTTGATGCTTTTATCACCTAAGTGATTTGATAGATACAGCTGTTTGGTTTTTGAAATAGTGAAATATTAAAATTGCCCGAGTTGGCAACAGCAATAAAGATGAAACTTTCTCAGCAAAAAACAGAAAGTAAAGAAAAAAGGGGAAAAGAAAGAAACAACATGCTACCATCTCTGTGACGATTCACAGATTGGGGATAGTGATGATGGCTGATTAAACAAGTCACCCCATGGTGATCATGACGGCAATGATGAACAAACTCAGTCAATCCAGTCAAGAAACCTCTTCAAAATGTTTCAGACAAACAATAGGCTAGGCTACATTGTGTAAGGTGTAGAGCTGTTCATATTAGGTACCTTTGAAAAGACACTGTAGGCCATTTCTATTGTTACTTACACTTTTGATGCTCAAAGGGGGCAAAGGGAATGGAAGTAAGATGGCAGTGGAATTACCCCATTTTTGGCAAATATTGAAATTGATTTAAAACGTTTTTTTTTTCCACTTTTTATATCAGTTCAATCTTTTTAATATTAAACTGTTTTGACTTATGTATGTGTGTGTTAAGTTTTCTTTTAGTAAAACTATTATTTTGTCTTTGGCAGCCATTTTTGCTAAGTTTAGAGTGGAATTTCCCCGCTTCACCCTACTTGTTCTTCCCACAAGCACCTTTTTTTCTTAATTACAGTTTCTTAACTTATTTGCATTTTTTTAAATAAGAGTATTATACTGTAGCAAAATCATTCAGCTTAAATAGTTTAGTTACAATCATTTGATGAGATTGAGTATAACAACACTCAACGAGAACTGTCTCTTACTTTCAATTTCTATAATGGAGCAAAACTTGAAAAGAGTCGCTGTTCAATAATAAAGCAACATGAAGGCAAATCGATCGCAGGCAGTTAAGTTTTAATTTCCTTAAACTAACTTATTTAATTGTAGAACTGTTTTAAACTGTCTGCATTGAATCAATTTTTCGTTTTCTGTTTATTCTGTTTACACGCGATTGCATGCATCCAATACTGCAAAAAATTATACCTGTCTTTCAGTTTGCGTACATAGGGGTAAATCAAGTCGATAACCAAATGAGTTATACATGAATAATATGAACAAATGTTTTCATGAGACCACTGATCTTTAGTGGGTTTATAGAATGTAGTAGCTTAATTTATTGCAAACTGATAGGATAGATTATTTTATGCGACATGTAAGAATTTAGGTTTAAAATCAATATTGATTCTAACACCTAAGAAAGATATAGCCTGGAAACTTACGGCTAGTAGTTTATTTATTCATTGAATAAACAAAAGCAAAAAAGACTCCGTGTAGGTAAATCTACTTTGGCTGGTATTTCATCTAGGGCTGTTAAATTCTGATTAGAATTCCTCGTTCTGTGAGTTGTGCAGTATATTTTCAGATGTTAATATTCAATAATGTGTAACAAGACAGAATATACAGGATGATTAAAGAAAATGACGCGATTTATGAAGGGAAAATAGACAAAAATAAAAGTAATAATACAAGTAATTTACTAAGACAAGTTTTATTTCACACGTTGCAAGTGCTCAATATGTCCCGCAAGTCATGAGTACTTGCAGAACTAGTAACATCAATACGGTATAAGAATTCTTCCCAAATATGTTGAAACACATCGGGATCAATTGAATAAGCTCTGGTGGGGAAAAATGAATCCGTTTGAATCGGCTTCCATTAATGGGAAAAGCAAGTGTCGAAACATTCTCATAGTCTTGGCCTTTAACAGATTCTCCTTCAAAAAAGAATAAAAGAATGGACTGTAAACATTGTTGCAAGATACGGCATAGAAAACGTTTACTTTTAGGGGATCTCTTTCAAATTGAATAGTTTCGTGGGAATTTTCAATTCCCCAAATTTTTCAGAAAACAGTGAAATCTGATCTTTCAAACATTCCCACATTTTGATTCATACATTGACTTACGAAATATTGGATCACGAAATAGGGTCTTTCTTTTTATAACCGCCCTGTATATTGTAAAACACGTTGTACTTGCTTTCCAACGTAGAGTGCGTGGGAATCCATTTTCTCTGGACTTTCTTTCCTCTTATCTCGCTTGTATCCTTTCAGTTCGCGCCGATATTCCTGTCAATCAATGGTGCTAAGTCTAGCAAAAGCCAATTTTTGTTGGCCCCAAATTGATTTTGAAAACTAAAAAAAAAAAGAGAAATAAAATACTAATCAAAACAATAGTTTATATATGAATAAAAAATATTTTGAAAGAACGAAATGTCTGTAATGTTTCGCCAAGCGTTTGACATTACCAGATATTGAAATTTACTTAGCATGTATAAATAAGATCGGGAAACTTCTTTAGATTATGGCTTCAAGAGAATTTCAATGACAATTTGTTGTTGTTGTAGTTGTTGTTGTAGTTGTTGTTGTTGTTTTTGTTGTTGTTGTTGTTCTTCTTCTTCTTCTAATAATAATAATAATAGTAATAATAATAATGATAATAATATTGTAATAATAGTAATAATAATAATAATAAAAAAAATAATAATGTAATAATAGGAATAATATTTAAATGATGATGATAATAATAATAAGTCTTTCTCTTTTTAATCTTTTGTCTTTTTCTTTTTTTTTATTCCTGTCATTTTTGTTTTTTTTGTAGTTGACTATCCCTCTCTCCCTCCATTTATCCCTCCCCCTCCCTCCCTCCCTCCATCCATCCATCCGCCCATCCATCCATCCCTTCCTCCCTCCCTCCCTCCCTCCATCCATCCATCCATCTATCCATCCATCGATCTATATCTCTTCATCGTTACTGTTATTGTTTTTCTGTTATTTCCTTCCGTTGCTAAACCCCTCCTCCTCTTTTTTTTAAGCAAAATATCCTTACTCTCTACTCTTCTGAGCTCAATAGTTGCAGCACCGATATACATTTAGCTATACACATAGAGTCACAAATAGAACGCTCGCTAACCCATGAAAATAACAGTATACAAAGAATAATTCATAAAAGATACCGTAAATCATACATAAAAGAAAATTGAAGTTACAATCTATATACTCCTTCACTTTGTGTGTGTGTTCATTCTGCACTCTCGAACTCCTGAGCTACCACAAAGGATGAGCTACATTTCACTGCTGTGTCTCTTATGCAAATAATCTATATATATTTCAGAACTTTATGCAACTTATGTAAATTAACAATATATTACCTAATCCTAACCTTAAAAGCAAAGAAAATTGGAAAATTTTAGAAAAAGAAAACCAACCCCCCAAAAAAGCTCCTAAATTATGATGATTTACAACACAACAGTACAATACATTATGTCGAAAGCCTTGGCTAAGTAAAGAATTCATTGATTAAAACATTTCTGGTAAAGGATGCTGTGTGATGAGTGTTGAAGTCTTGTGGTTGATTGATTGATTAGTTGAGTTTTACGGCATATCAACCACTGCTGTGCCATTTAATGCCATATATAATTACATGCGTTTGCATGTGTTTCTATCGGTCTGTTTCTATATTCTATTGTTTTAGCACATTTTGTATTGTATTGTTTTTGTGGTTGAAGTGACAGTCGATGAAAGGTGGGAAACGTGATAGAAGTTCAGTTTCAAGAAAGAGGAATAGGGGAAACGATGAAAGTTAAAATGGGAAAGGAGTCAAGATATATTGCCTTGGGATATACGGGTTGGGACTGTGGATGAGACTGACTTGTCTATCCCCTAGGGCTCGAGGCATAAACCACGGCCTGTCTGCAGGTAATCTTGTAATCAAGTTGTATCTAATCCCGCCTGTCTGAGTGTCAAGTCGAACACCATGTCTAAAACATTCAATTTCATTTCTCCCTCGTTTCCTCTTACATTGTTACCGCTGGCACGCGCTCCCATTCAAGATCACTTAAGCCAGCTGGACCAATCGCTTGCAATTGAACCACAGGATCATCTAACGATGAAGTACCTCGGTATTAGATTTTAAAAGAAAGGTCACTTTTCTTTTAGCAGTAAAACTGCGAACAGTAAACTTAAAAAACAAACAACATCTCCACCAAAAAAACAAAAAAAAACAAAACCAAAATAACAAACAATCAATCAATCAAACAAACAAACAAAAAAGGGAAGTTATTGTTTTCCTTAATCAGAGTTTTAATTAAATATAATTTTAATTACCCTAAAAATTTTAAAAATCAAACGAAAAGATCTAAAATAATCAGAAATTATTTCACTAGTTCAAAATCAAAATTATTTTCCCAATGTTGTAATGTAACAAAAATATGATTTATTATTTTTTGTTTCTTTGTTTTGTGTTTAACGGCATATAAATCCTTTTAATTGATTTAAATGTGGAGAACAATTACTTATGATAAACGTTATTTAAGTTGCACTATTCAATCCATAGAAGACGGGGATTCATACCTTTTCCAATTATTACTCAACATGTTGGATTTGAACCCGCTTACTACGGTTCCGAAGCCCAAATATGGTCCTATGCTGGACCATACTTTGTAGTTTAGAATCTATTTTTCATTTTGTTTGTTTATGTCATTCTTTTTTAATGGATATTTCAGGCTGTTTACAAAGTTATATTGAGACACTTTTTATTTAACATAGTTATAGTTGCATTTTGTTTTTAATTTAAATCAGGATTGGTTGAAATTTCTTTATTTTATTGTAATGTTAAGATAATTTAGTATGATATTTTAATTCCAGTTAATTTATTAATATTTGTTAAACAAATGTAAATTGTGACTCAGGTAAAAGGTGTTTATTTGAGACTTCAATTGGATTGGTTGATGCAATTTTTTTATGTAACATCTACAAGATAATATTTTTAGTAGAATTAAGAAACCAACAATATACCCCAGATATGTTGATAATATACTTATAGAAACTAATGAAATTGATGAAATAAAAGTGATTTTTAAAAGTGCAGAAAATTGTTAAAATCACAAAACCAATAACATCCAGAAATGCAAGTCTGATTTTAATCGAATTGGCCAGTATCATAGAGATAGACATAAAAAATGCATTTCAGAAGTTGCAGGATTTTCAAAAAATGAAGAAAATCAATAAAATTAAAATCACTTTAATAGCATAATATACGTTGCATGTTTGATAACTAATATATCTAATAACATCATTGCTAAGTACAAGATAGAACATAATTATAAGCTCTGGTAAAACTAAGAGAATTTTACACAAGTGAAATTCTGAAATCCGAATATCTCGCCTAATGAAAGACAGGTTTTTCGCCCAATGTGAGTCGCTCAGACTCAAAACATGTGCAGAGAAACAATCAATTCAACACATTAAAACAATATCAATTAAAAGTTCACAACAATTTGTATTATTTTTGTTCAATAATAATAATAATGTGCCTGAAGAAGGAAAAACATACAAAACGCGTCGATACTAATATACATTCTTTTTTTTCTAATAATTTTCTATCTCACACACACACACACACACATACACACATATATATATATATATATGTGTGTGTGTGTGTGTGTATATATATATATTTGTGTGTGTGTGTGTGTGTGTTTGTGAACAAGGTATAAATAAGCTTACCAATAACTTTGTCATGAAAGAAATAGTATTAAAATTTACTAGCTATAAAATTGCTATAAAATATCTAATACGCTCTCTCTTTTTTCTGTATAAGTCGACATATTTTTTTCTTTTATTAAAAACGCACTTAAATTAAACGAACAATCACAGATAAAAATGCAATTGAAAGAAAAAAAACTTTTAAAAAAATACTATTGAAATAAAACTAATATAAATGAAGCCATGAATGTGCTAAGCCAAAGACAATTAGTTTTAATTGATATGCTGAACAGTGGGCCCTGATATTCCTCCATGGAATTATGGCGCCGAGTCGTAGCACTCATGATGTAAGAACGTCGTAGGAAGGTGTGAGACGCAGACGGATCTATTTTGTTACGCGCAACGCTTTCTCACACTTCCGCCTGAGCATACTGCGCTCAGTTAACAGTTAAACGGCAGAAAGCTGTGAAAACTACGCGGCGACACATATGTGCATGGGCGCACTGCGCGATTCGTCAGTGTTTTTCTAGTTTTTCTGAGTGATTTTTTAGGGGTGAATTTTTCCCTCTCTTTCTCTCAGGCAGTCTATGTCTTGCTGTTTCTCTTTATCTCAGTGTTTTTTTTCTCTCTCGATCTGATTTCTCTCTCTCTCTCTCTCTCTCTGTGTCTCTCTTTCTCTCTATCTCTCTCTGTGTTTCTGCCTCTCTCTCTCTCTTTTCTCGGGGTATTTGTTGACTTTCTGCCAGTCTTTCTCTCTCAGTTTTCTTTCACTGTTTTTTTTTTTCTCTCTCTCACTCTTTTTCTTGGGCCTTCTTTGTCTTTCTCTCTTTCTTTGTTTCCCTCCCCTCTCTCTCTTTGTTTCTCCCCTCTTTCTCTCTTTCTCCCAGGCTATATTTGACTTTCTGTCTCTCTTTCTCTCTCTGTATTTCTCTCTTTGTGTTTTTTTCTCTCTCTCTCTTTTTCTCGTGCCTTCTTTGTCTTTCTCTCTCTCTTTGCCTTTCTCTCTCTCTTTCTCCCAGGCTATATATGAATTTCTGCCTCTCTTTCTCTCTCTGTTTTCTCTCTCTCTCTCTTTTTCTCAGGCCTTCTTTGTCTTTCTGTCTCTCTCTGTTTCTCTCTCTCTCTCTCTCTCTTTCTCTCTTTCTCTCAGGTTGTCTATGTCTTGGTGTCTCTCTTTATCTTTCTGTTTTTTTTCTCTCTATTTCCGCCTCTCTCTCTTTTTCCCGGGCAATATTTGACTTTCTGCCAGTCTTTCTCTCTCACTGTTTCTCTCTCCGTGTTTTTTCTCTCTCTCCCCCTTTTCTCAGGCCTCCTTTGCATTTCTGTCTCTCTCTTTCTTTCTCTCTCTCTCTCTCTCGCTCTCTCTCCCAGGCTATATTTGACTTTCTGTCTCTATTTCAGTTTTTCCCTATCCCTCTTTCTTTCTCTATCTCTTTCTAAGGCCATCTTCTGTCTGTTTTTTTTTTCTCTCTCTCTTTCTCCCAGGCCATATTTGAATTTCTGTCTCCCTCTGTTTTTTTTCTTTCTGTGTTCCTCTCTCTGTCTCTCTTATTCTCAGGCCATCTTTATTTTTTGTCTCTCTGTCTCTCTCTCTCTCTGACTTTGTCTCTCTCTCTGTTTCTTTCTCTCAGTTTTTTCCTTTCTCTCTCTTCCTCTCTCTCTCTCTCTCGCATTCTCTCTCTTTGTCTTTCTATCTGTCTGTCTCTCTGTTTATTCTCTCTCTTTTTCTCTCAGGCCATATTTGACTTTCTATCTGTCTTTTTCTCTTTCCGTTTCTCTCTACTTTTCTCGCTTCTCCTCTGTCTCCACTTCTTCCTCCCTACTTTCTCTCTCCCTTCACACACACACACACACTCTCTCTCTCTCCCTCCCTCCACTCTCTCTCTCTCTCTCTCTCTTTTTATCTTTCAATATCTTTGGCCATGAGCGAAAACACGGATTTCCTTTCTGTTTTTTTTTTTGCATTTTAAAGCTAAGACACTTCGTTGTAGAGATTTCTTTTTACGAAATCCTTCGATTTTTATCTCGCATTTTTCATTCTTTCAACAACTTAATTCGAAGTTTGTGCTTATATAACAACTAGCAACTTTAGCCCGGCGTTGCCCGTGTCTTTAGAATAGGATTTTAGGTAAAATATTGGCCGTAAGTGTTATACTATATGTTATACACATGTGTTAATTTTTCGAAGGAAAACTGAATAAAGATAAGAAAAAATGAATTTAAACGTCATAGAATAAATGACGTTTTTGTTATGACGTTTTATTGTGAAGAATTAGAGAAAGAAAGAGAATTCTCTCTTACAATTCTCTATCTTTCTTTCTCTCTTTTCACAAAAATCGATATTCTGGAAAAAGGGTACATAACTCCGGGGTAAAATTTTGTTTTTGAGATTTCGAGAGTGTAAGAAACAAATGTGTAAATTTTCATGAAAATCCGATAAAAAATTTGGCCATGCATAACTAACACACACACACACACACAAAAAAAAATCTTTCCTTTTATATTAATAGATAGATTCCAACTCTTGTATCATGATTCTAAAGTCCATCTAAGTATCTTCTGTCCCAAGTGGACCTCCCATGAGTTTATAATTTATTTTTTGTTATTTTTATTATTTTTTGTCTTTCAAAACAAATTATTAAAATTAAAAAAAAAATTTTTTTTTATTCAAACAGGTTCTGGAATTTTCATTTCTCCCAAAGGTGTTTTGGTTGGGGCTGGGTCAGTAGCCCTCAGCTTGATCGTCTGGTTTCTTTGTGGATTATTAGCAACTCTTGGTAAATATCTCAATATATGTACTTTATGCTTTTTGGGGCAGCCAAGGTGGAGCATTGGTAAAAGCTTGGGCTCTGGAATCGTATTATACGAGTTCAAATCCCATTGAAAACCATTGACTTTTTAAAAGTTACCTCTGGCTGATGGGGCTCGTTAACTCGGGAGAGTAACTCATTTAGGTGGAAGGCAGCACTAATTACAAAAGCCTGGGGTTAATTTGAGCACGAAAAAATGGCCTTGTGTCTAACTTGGGTTAGTGCTCAACCAAGTAAATATATCTGCATCTAGGTAAAGGGCAACACTGATTAAGCCCTGGTTAATTTGAGCATGTAAAAATGGCCTTGTACCTAACTTGGGTTTGTGCTTAACCAAGTAAATATGTCCTCATCTAGGTGAAGGGCAACACTAGGTATAACAGGACATGTCGGAAAATTGTTACGCCCCTTTTGTTTAAAACAGCAATTGCATTATGTATAAATAAATAAATTCACTTTTAAATGTTCTCATTCATTTAAATATTTTCTTAATAAATAATTTTGGCTTCAATGATTGGTGAGGTAAAAAAAATTATTCATGTGTCCTGTCATATCTAGGGCAACACTGATTACTAGGGCTGTGACAAGAATATTCTTTTTATGTAAGCATATTCTTTGCATACGGAATATTCTTTTAACAAAAAGCATATTCTTTTTAAAA
>JAUZSX010340014.1:0-10607 GCA_034780655.1 Idiosepius hallami
GAAAAATAAAAAAAATAAAATTTTTTTTCTATAATCAACTTTGCTTGTCAAAATTTTTCCATTTTTCGTGTCATATTTTTTCTTTGTGTTATTTCATTTTTTTCCTCGTTTTTTTTTTCTTTTTTTTTAGAGAGAAGTGATATATATTTTTTAGAAAGTATATTAAAAACGGTGAGCATTATTTTCACTTTGGGTTCTGTAAAAGAAAAATAATATTTTTTTCTGTAAAAAAAGAATTTCAAATCAATATTTTTTATGATAACGTCTTCTTCTTTGCTTTCTGGTCAGTTTCATTTGAATCATTATTTAATGTTGACAGTTGAAATGTGGAATTAATGTGATTATAAATTGTTTAATTATTGTACATATTTGAATTGAAAATATATGAAATCCCATGGATTATTTTTATATAATATTTAAATTGAAATTCCTGAATATTTATTCATCCGTTTGTGGAAGCATTGAAACCATAATTCATACAATTATTTAAAAAACTTATTTGTCAATAAATACCAACTTTTGTATTCGCATACAAGTTGGTAATGTTTTGAGATATCAGTTTAGATGTTATTGAAACATTTGTTAAAAATGTACTGGGTCTTTACACCCATATCTTACGTTGAGAAAACGCCCATATTTTTGTTAAATGGATGCCACTGAAGTGGACGTGTGGGGAATAAATTGAGGCTCGAAACCGGTTCGCCGTTTCCATTACGGCAAATGATAGGACACTCAGCGTTTCATATCATTAAAAGACACACAACCATTCATATAGTGATTTACAAACACACAAACATGCATGTGAGGAAAGAGAAAGAAAAAGTGAATGATTCCTTTTAGCCATAGATTGGGTTTTCTGGATTGCAGTAGACACAGGGTCCTTGGTCAATTTCTAACCTACGTAATAATTGAATTGTTAGATATGATGATTGTCACGTGGGTACAAAAATTGATGGCTACAAGTGGTCACTGAATTCAGGTCTACGTTTATCATAATTATAGATTAAGAGTCGGGGAGGGGAGAATAAAATAGAAGGCAGGAGATACGGAATGAGATATAGGTAGATAGATAGATTTATAACACAGAGTTTTGTACTTTTGTATATAAGGTGTAATGCAATAATAGTGAAGGCTTCTCATTAAAAGCAAATGATTTCCTTTTGTTTCCCAACTATTTACGTTTGAAAGCTTCATCTCAATGAAGTATGGATTTTTCAAAAGGATTATAAATTTAAGTAGATGCTCAAGTCAATCTTAAAATATCATTGGAATATTCAATCCAGTCTTCATATTTAAACCCCATTGAAAGTTTGTGGCGGTATTTGATAATTAAAACATGGATTTGAGATTCGAAGAATATGAGTCGAAAGAAAAAAATTTTTTTCTTAATAAACCAGTGAATCATTGCTTAAACAACAAAGAAAAAGTTGATTAAAATTTAAAGTTTATAAAACGAAAGAATTAGAATTTTTCATTATTTATGTTTTCTTACAATTAGCTTTCTTTACTGCTAAATATCTATGATTGAATATAGTTCCGTTTCTTATTACACTTTATTGCTTTTTAACATAATCTTTTAAACATAATCGTTTATGTGTGCATATGCAAATTTAGTGTCAGCATATCCCATTTTATTCATCGAAAATGCGATGAATAAAATAAATAAACATTTAGTTATCCCGTACCTCCGTATGTATGTATTTATGTATGTATGTATGTATTTATGTATGTATGTAAACATTAATATAAAGAAATACTTCACCTTCATCTGCAAAAAGTTGATGCAGCATTTGTTAAACAAAAGTGAGTTAAGAAAGTCAGTTTCAACCTTCTATTGTTAGGTTTCTATCAAAAGGAACAATGAAATATATTCACTTTTTGAAATGGAAATGTCATTGAAGTTAAACAATGATAGCTATTCATGAGAAAACCTGAAACATTGGCAGTTTGACCTTGAGATCTGGACGTCATTGACGACAGTCAAGTCATTGCTATGTTTAATCTAGTTTGAAATTACAGGTTTATTGGTGTAGCCTTTTTGAATCCATAATAATAATATGATAATAAAAACAGCAATTATAATATATCTCTAACCAATGTCGTATGTCATGTGATTTCTTGCAAAAATAGTTTTTAAAAATTGCTAAACAATCTACAAATAATTTCACCATTCCATACCCAACTTCATCTTTGACTGTAGATCTATTTTTTCTGACTGTTTTCCTCATCTTTAGAGTTGCTGTTTTCATCACGTTTCTACCATATAATCCTTTGGATTTCTTCAGATATATTAACCTTAATCACATGGTGAAAGCAACAATTACAAACATGAGGACAATACTTCGGAAAAAATTATGAAACATTGCAAAAAATGCAATCTTTATATTTTACTGATTTCAAACTCAAAGTCTTTCAAAAACTCAAAAAATGATAATGTCAGTATATAATGTATACTTTGAACCCGTCACCATAATGTTGAGTCTTGAAAAAAATTGCAAATTGGAAAAGAATTTGCTCTCATACATTTGGTTTTCCAAACAGTTAATCATTCTTGGGAAAATATGCAAACAAAATTGGGGAGGTAAACCAGATAGACTCCAATTCATATACATACACATTTTCACAAATAATATACACGCGTTTAAGTATTTGCAAACATTCAACAATTGTCAATATACAAAAATGATGATCCATATAACAATACAACATTAAACTTAAAAGACAATATTCTTCACGGCAAATTGCATGCAAAGCACAAGTTTTGATCATGCTAACACATTATTTTTAGAAATGTCTGATTTTTAGATTTATAAAGAGATTTCCTGAAAATGGTTTTATTTAAAAACAATTATCTTTACTCCGTGTTTGTTATTTCCTATTTATAATTCGTATATCACAGTTACACGGAGTTCTGATTGATTTTAAAGAGAAATAAAAATGAAATACCTATATCACTTTTGACAGCGTATAAACAATTTCTTCGCAAATCTTGAAGAAAAAAGGATTAGTAAAGAAGAAGAGAAAGAATATATCAGAAAACGGAAATATATATATATTTATTTAACAAAAACATTTTCACAGACTTATACTAAATGAACTTATCTATGTGTAAAAGTTTGAAGTTGAGTATAATTATTTCGATTATTAAGCTGTGGCCCCAACACTAGATTTTTCATTCGGTGACCTAGACGAAGGATGGAAAAAAATAGACAGACAAATGTTAATAGTAACATTTACTCTATTTTTAACAGGCGCAGTAGCATATTTGTGCTAATCTATTCATAATAAGACAATTTTTAATAAAACTGTCACTGCTAATAATAAATTGTTCCTTGTTTTATATTTTAAAGGAGATTAAATTGAACAAAAAACAAACAAAATGTAGGTATTTTTATTACTAAAAATAAAGAGATAAGAAAAAATTATGTTTATCTATCTATCTAAAATTGTTTTTTGCGTTTTTATATTTATCGAATGTAATGCTAAATGGAACATCGCTTTTAGTATCATTATAAATAATAGAACATGAATCTGATGCACGGAATAAATAGAGTGGGGATGGGTGGAGACTTTATTATATGGATAACATGGAAGTGTATCCATGTGGATTGGATATGCATCATGCATCATATTACATACCAGGACAGGAAGTTATCGTCCAGATTACACTTCTTGATTTGGACATAAAAACAAATGATAGACACAACAAAAGCTTTTGGTTATTTCGTCAAAATTCGTTTTCTAAAATTTGTTAAGTTTATCCTTAAATATTCAAAATTTCCTCGGGCATTTAATTAGAACGTCGATAACTCGGATAAAAGACTTTGTCAATTTGGGAAGTGTTCGATTAAAACACACACACATGGAATATTTAAGATCAGAACGCAAGCCCCCAAAAAAGGCAAAGAGAAAATTTGAACAATTCGTTTCGACTAAAATATCTTTAATATTTAAAAAATGTTGTTAAATCACACGCACGCACACCCATACCCCTACACATGTACATATATATATATATATACATATATATATATATATATATATATATATAAGTGTGTGTGTGTGTATGTGTGTGTACATACATATTTATAGATATGTGTGTGCGTGTGTGTTTGTATAATTACTTTTGTGTATGTGCAATACGTTTATTTACAGTATAATTTCAACTTATTAGATTTTTTTAACGTTTTTTTAATAGATATTTTTCTTGTGAAGTTATGAATAATTTCAAATGATTTAATCTCATATCTAAAATAAATAACCAATGTATTTGTTAATAAACACCCAATGGCTAATAGACAAACATAGTATGAATTTCAATTCATAGTATTTCAATAATGTTATTTTTAAAATATAGATGATCCTTTGTTACGTTAACGAAATATTAATTTCAATTTATTATATACACATTTAATTTATGATATACACATGTTTCATTCATTTATTTAGGGGAACATATCTATCAATCTATATATCAATCTCATTATCTTTTTCTCAATATATCTATCTATCCATAAATGTGTGTGTATATATACACATTATACACACACACACAAACACAAACACACAGACACACAGACACAGACACACATATATATATATTTATATAGATAGATATATGTATATATATGTAAAGAGAGAGAAAGAAAGAAAGAAAGAAAGAAAGAAAGACACAAAGAGAATTTTCTTACTAAGTTATAAAACTCTTTAAAGCCATCTTTATAAATATAACCAATTAAAAATCCCGAGACTTCTATGATTTTGCACGGAGTTTTTAGGACAGATGGATATCATTGTTTTAATATATTTTACTTGTTATCTATTCTTAAACTGGACACAATGTATTCCTGTGTGTTGAATTATTTTACTTAGAATACTTAATAAACCATTAATGTTCAAAGGGAATTTAAAAACAAATAATTAATTTTGTCTGACAATTTGTATTGACAAATATTGCGTTTTATTGCTTAAATATAGAAGAAGCTATCTGAGCGAGATAACATTTTTTTTCACTTGGAATTATAATGAGCTTCCTAGACGCTAGGCTAACACGAAACTTCTCTGACTATGTTTTTCATAGCAGTGTTAGCTTTGACGTCCAAGTAAAATAAAATTACACCAAATTGCTGTAATTTGATTAAGAATAATTTCATTTACACCTTTCCTACAAATTGATCTGCATATATATATATATATAAATATATATATATATATGTGTGTGTGTGTATATAAAGAACGTGAGAGAGGGAGAGAAAGAGAAAAAGAAAGACATATATAAAGAAAGACAGAAAAAGAGAAGCTGATCAATGCTTATTTGCATTTTTCCATAATTTTTTAAAAGACTTTTTATCATTTGTCTTTTGTAATTCCAATCATGTTTCTCTCGCCGTAATTATTTTTTGGAAGACAAAATTTATTCTAGTAAAATGCAATTATAATAAAACATTTACGACTAACGTAGCCCCAAATAGCGGACATTAGCGGCCTGCAACCATCCAATGTTTCAAGTTTGTCCTCTTACAGCTATTTTTAACGGTTCAAAATCAAATTAATTTTTTTAACAAGCCGGATTATCTCATTTATAGAATTCAAAAATTCAAGTCAAAAAGAGGTAAATAATAGAAACCATTCTTCATACACACAGGGTAACTTTTATGAATAGAATCAGATTATAATTATAAGTATATAATATACATTGTAATTGTATGTACAAGGTACCAAAAAGGTCTTTTCCGATTTTTTTAAACTTAATTTAAGTCCTTTTTAAGTCCTTTTTTCCTAACAAGCAAGATTATACAGGAATCACTTGTATTGACAAGTACAAATTTAAATAATTTTAGTTTTTATCATTTTTTATGACTAAAGATATTTTATTTCTTATTTCAGAGCCTTAAAAAACAACCAATAGAAAATTGATATTTCGTTTGTTAATTTTGAGAGTTTAAATTTGGCACAAGTGCTTGGTCTGCTTCTCGTAAGCTATGGACAGCGTTTGGTGAAGGTGCAGTAAATGAAAGAACTGCACGAAACTGATTTGAACAGTTTTGGTTCTGGCAATGAAACCCTTAAAGATGAGCCACAAGATCAATATCTCTAATCAATGACCATTTAAAGGCAGCCATAGAGTCAGACTCATGTCTAACATGTCAAGAACTAGCTTCGAGGTTTAATTTAAGTGATGAAACCATAAGACTTATTTTGCGCAAGATAGGAAAGAGATGGAAGGTAAGCAGATGAGTGACATATGAATTAACGCCAACAAATTGCAAATGCTTAGCATACGCTCTTCTCATCTCAAATTTTTTAAAAAGAATTACGACATGTATTAAAAGGTGAATCATATTTTCAAACTTTAAGAGGAAAAAAACATTGGTTATTACGAGGAAATTCTTTGCCAAAAACTTATTGGAAAAAAAAACAAAAAAAAAAACTTTCACTCTGTGTTTGGTTAACATGACAAGGAATTGGTCTTCAAAATATTGTGAAACCATTAATACTGACCAATAATGGGAACAACTCATAAGAGTTCAAGAAAATTGACAATAAAATAGCCTGCATTTGCAAACAGGAGACAAATTTTGTTTCTGTTCGACCACAATTGGTAATAATAACTCTTGCCAAGATAACAGAACTAAACTAAGCGATCAATCTCCACAACAGATTTTTAATTGTTTGGAGCTTAAATATCATATGGGGGGTGTAAGGCATTATTTAATGTTGAAAATAACTTAAACACAGAGGAGCATAACTTTTTTCCAACGTAAAGCAAAAGACATTTACAAAAATATCATAATTAAGTTGCCAAGGATGACCCTAGAATGTGAGGGTTCATATTTTGATAAATAAATACACTTAATAATTTAATTATAAATCTTTTGTTTCCTTCCTTAAAATCGGCAAATGATTTTTAGATACCTGATATATACATGTCTACAATTGCACCTGAGTGTATACTTTTATGGATGTTTACATACGTAATTATGATGTGTTTATAAATATATATGTATCTATCTTTGTATCACACACACACACACACATATATATATATATATGTAATAATGACTTTATCTAATTTATTTATATTGAATTAAATGAAAAATCTATATATTTTGAGTCAAGGTTCATTCAATAAATAAGGTGAACTTTCTGGTATTATGACTACTATTAAATATAGGGGTGTCTTTTTATGTCTAATTTCTTTATCTCATTAGTTATTAGGTTTATGTTTGCTGAAGGGGACAAACTAATTGAAATCGATAGGAAAATGTAAACTGTGTATGATGGCACATGTTGCTGTCATAAGATGTCTCTAAATGATTTAAATTATTTTTAAAAGGACGGAGCTGTTTGGGGGATAAAGCCAGGCATGAGAGATTTACAGAACTGAACTCTTTTAAGGGGATTGAATCAGTTATGGCTTTATTTAGTTTGCCAATAAAGGGACAGTTGGTGATTTTTCAAGGACTTAATGCTTATATGTTGGGACAGCCCACAAAATTCAGTCGGGGTAATCAAGCATCGTGACAACACAAAGCCTTTTACAGGAGCCAAGACAGTGCAGATCATCAATACGTTCCTTTATCACCCTTACAGCACAGACATTGCTCCTTCAGACTTTCATCTGTCTGGTCCCTTAAAAGCATTCAGAGGAGACTCAAAATTTGAAAGTGTCGAAGAAGTCAAAATTGTTGTGGGCGATGAGCTGAAATATCAGTCCAAAGATTTTTACGTTGAGGGAAAACGGAAGCTTAAGCACAAATTAAAAAAGTGTGTAACGGTGTTGTGAAACCACGTTAGAAGAAAAAGTAAGCTTCTTTCTGTATTTGAAGTCTTTATACCGAAACATTATTTATTGAATAACTTCGTATCTAGATTGATTTCCTAAATCTACAATATCCCACACATATACACAGACGCAAGCACATCCCCAAAAACGAAGTTAGAAAATATACACAATGGTAGAAATATTGATTGGATGGCTTTTTACAATGGCAAATCTATTTTTCCCGATCATTTGATTTTAGCAATTGTTTTACTTATGGATTATTAGAATAAAAATAGTTGAACTATTTTCAGAGAGGGGGGATTATTGTTACATTTCATAATCGAACCTAAATATAGTTTGAATAAGAATTTGCATTTTAATATTCATAATGTAATTGCTTACACTCTTAACTAATAGAATGTTAACAATTACCATATACTTTTACTTAATTAATACTAAAACTTAATAAAAAAAATAAAATGTTGAAATTAAGTAAATATTAGCTAAAATTCTAAAGTAAGTCGGTGTTTATTGTTAAAGTAATAAATTGCGTATTAGCTTTGTTTTCGTTACTGCAAATCTATCCAACTGTTTCATATTCTAATTCCATTTACTTAAAACATTAAACTGTTTTGCTCTTAGTTTTGTTTGATTATATTTAGATTAGGACTTTTATATACTTACATATAGATAAAAACACTCAAATAGGTTTTGCAATATTTAGGAATTGAAGTTGTCCAATATCAATAATAGTGTATATTTAGGTTTAATATTGATTAGCAAAGTAGCGCAGGAAACATTTTTTTTTTTGGATGACTGCATAACCTAGATATCTACAGTTAGCAACTGACACAATATTCCTACTAATCATTATTCAAATCTTTTCTCTTTCCCTATCTCTCTCTTTCTCTAACATTCACCCTCAGTGAATAATACACACACATAGAGATTTTTGAGGTACGCTAAATTCTCAAATAATAAATCGAAAGAGTTTCATAACTTTAGCCACAATAAACTCTCCTAAAATAATAGACTCTTTTTATTAGAAAATTTTTTCTGGTTAACGTTTTTTGTTAGGGTCTAGAAAAATATGTGTGTATTGATTTAAGAATTATTCTTTTGTGAAATTAAAAAAAAAAGGAAAATGGTTAATTGTTAAAACATATTAATCAAGAACTAACTCAGTCGTGACCAGAACATTTTAAAACATTATCGTTTAAAAAATTCAAAATGAGCGCCCCAAAGAAACTCTCGACTACGTCACACTAAAGCCTCATCAAGCGACATTTTTCGCACCACTCACTTCAATTGATTTCAGTTCAGTTAAATTTTATCGTTGACATTGCTGTGTAATGGTCTTGCCTGGGTTATTTTGTTCCTTTATTCAACTAAATTAAAAAAATGATAATTTATTAAGAAATTTAAAGGGTAAACAATGTTATTTATCATAGTAAAAAAGAAAAACAACTTTATTAACAAATTTAACAATTAAACAGTGTTATTTATTGTAGTATTTTTGTAAGTTTTTATGTTACACAGTTTGAAAACAAATCATTAAACGAAAGAAAACAAATAATGGAAAATCCTTATTGGTGTAGTTTGACACCTACCTCATATGATTAAAAAAATAACGAATAATATGAAGAAGTAGTTGTAAATGATTTGTCAATAGCTTTGATGACATGCAGTAAATCGATTTAAAGATGAATCCCATTTATTTTAGAATTTCTCAAACAAAATACGTCCAGGCGATACTAAAAATCGTAAGGAAGAATTTATCACAAGATTATTTGAATTATCAGCTCAATAAATCTTGCCTATTGATATTGTAAAATTCAAAACATCAAAAACTATATTTAATTGGTGTGAAATATTTAAGCAAGCACACATTTTAGTTGAATATCCTTTCTCTTCAAGGTGTGTTCAGTTTTGACAAAAAACAAACATCTGTTTTGATTGCAGTCTGCGCTAAACTTATGTAAATTATGCTTGATGCAAAATGTTAGTCATTTTGCTGCTTGCTTTGAAGGGAGAGGCTTTTCTCAATAAAGAATTCTTTGTTTCTTTTGTTTTACAACATATAAACCAATTTTAGGTCATTTCAACGATAAAGAATAACATATTTATTTCAAAAGGTCTAGATTGCAGTCGCAAACTATTGTTCCAAACAATTTCATTCAATCATAAACAAAAACTGTTTTTTTCTTAATATATCATTTGAAATAGAATTATGGAAAAAAACAAGCTTTTTTATTGTGAATTCTAGATTAATTATTAAAGCCAGAAATATACAATACTTTTAAGATGATTAAATCCATTACAAGTAAATTGATATTTTCTAGTCTCGTTCTAGAGGAATGAGACATGATTAGAAGTTAAGTGACAGGCATCATACTTACAGCGAAAAATACCTAAAATTATTGTTTGGTTCGTTCTCAATAAACGCTTTCGTATTTTTTGTTTTTAATCATTGAATTAAAAATAGTAATCTTTAAAATAGAAAAAATATATTATCGACTTTTGCCGAAAATCATTCTACAAACTGATGTACTGAAAACTTGATGTTTCTACTTTCAACTTTTAACAAATTTCGTGTAAATAAAATTAATTTCATGCAAAGATAATCAGATTTAAACATATAAGTTTTTTTTATCAAGGCAAAACTTATATTTTCAAATTTAATTTTAATCAAAGCATTTAAACTTGTAATAAAAATCTTTAACAATTCAATAAATTAACAATAACCAAGGGAATATTTACATTTTTAAACATTCATTTAGAGAAAATTTATTAAAACATACTGCGTAAAAGAACGATATTACAGTAAAATATAAAGCCGTTT
>JAUZSX010340025.1:0-10607 GCA_034780655.1 Idiosepius hallami
ATTGGTTAAGAGAATTAAATCTTTACGTTTTGATTGGTCAACCAGTGACTCTTAACCAAAACAAAATATTTTAAAGCTAATATGACGCATATTTATTTATTTCATTTTTTCTCAAAAAAAAAAGCAGAAATTGTTAAGAATTTTTAAATCAAAGAAAGTTTTCATTGTTTTCTTATGTTATGATGAGAAGGATTGTGCTTATGCGGGGTTGAAGTTATCAACTACCGTGGAATTTACACGGGTTCTGCTAGTTAATAATATTTCTAGATAGGGATGCTGAGTCTCCTCATCGAATCCCCAGTAATCACTGTCTTTAATAGTTGTTGTCTATCAACTGGGGATTACTGGGGATTCGATGACGAGACTCAGCATCCCTATCTAGTGTTGCAATTGAAACACATGAAGAAGGCCTGAGGGTCACTAGGCCGAAACGTTGTGTAAGAAAACATCCAATCACCAAGATGAGGAAAGAAGTCAGAAAAAAAAATTACTTTCTTTATTATGAAACTTCATCTCAAAATAAAAATTAGGTAGATGTGTCGCACGCCTCACGAGAGCGGCAACAATGAGAGCAGCAACAACGGATATGACATACCCCCAAGGCTTGCAGTCATTACTAGTGCTAAATTCACGAACTGATGATAAACTGTTTAAACATATCAGGCAGTGCTGCTAAGACAAATGGACTATACAGAGAAATGAACGCTAAGAAAGTAGACAGTAATGTATGAGGTATGCATATATATATTTTAAGAAAAAGATTTTCAGAACATTACAATATATAATCTAGTCCATAAAGAACATATCTAACCAAAAGTCCTCACCACCAAAAGGCTCGCTTCGCTCGCCTTAGATTAAGTTATTTTTCTATTTTTTCACAAACTTTTGGGACAACTTACTAGAAACTAGTTATTTTTTCCATGTTTTCACAAACTATTTGGACAACTAGTATGTTGACGGATTGAAAAAATTCCTTCGCGAGGACGTTCTCTCCCATGCCCTCTATCAGTAGTCCCAAGTTTGAGCCTGCTAGGCCCAGCCATCTCTGAGTCTATAAGGAACATAGGTAACCAAAAGTCCTCACTACGAAAAGGCTCGCTTCGCTCGCCTTGAGATAAGAAATTTTTTCAAGATTTTCACAATCTTTGGGACAACTTAATAGAAATAAGATATTTTTCTGTTTTCACAAACTTTTGGGACAACTTACTAGAAATTAGTTATTTTTTTCATGTTTTCACAAACTTTTGTGACAACATGTATGTAGACGGATTGAAAAAAATTCCTTTGCGGGGACCTTCTCTCCCATGCCCTCTATCAGCACACCAAGTTTGAGCCTGCTAGGCCCAGCCCTTGACGAGTCTATAAGGAACATACGTAACCAAAAGTCCTCACTGCGAAAAGGCTCGCTTGGCTCGCCTTGGGATAATAATATTTAACAACTTGTTTATCATTTTTCATTATTACAAATGCAAAGCCTTGTTTTACAAGGCTAATCTAAAACCATTCTCGACAATGGCTACAAACTTTAGAACTGTAGTGTAATATCTGGAGGAAATGAAATAAATCCTATTTTAGTTATCAAGAATTATTAATTAAGAAGTAGACGAAAGATTGCAACATAATTTTGCAGTTAGTCGACATTGTCTGTATGAATAAAGTTGATAATTAAACTCTACTTTACCCAGACACTTTCATTAAAGGATGGAGATGACCTTAATTCCATGGCATTTATACAGGAGTAATGTCTAAAGACTAGGAATTAACAATATGAAAAGGTGGAAAAATGTTCTTTATTGAATTATGAATTATTTGAAACCATATTTCAAAACATAAGACATTTGGTTCTATCAGTTGAAAACCTAAAATTTGAAATTGGCTCCCATTCTCAAAATAACTTAATAACAAATAATGGTATTAGTGTATTTTCGCACCCATAGTTGTTCATATGCAGTTTGAACTAACTATCACTAAATATGGCGCCCATGGGTGTTAAAATTCAGTATTACCCAAATGATAAATATCAAGGGTAAAATAAGTGAAAATAAGTTTTTACAGTTTAATAATTCAAAGGTCTATAGAATTAGATTGCAACAAGAAAAAAAAATTGATGATTCATAAAAGTTTTGGACGTAACTTTTTTAAATTAAAAAAAAAGAGAAAATTGTTCTTTAATTTTTCAGTAGTAAAATTTGGTTGGATGAATTAATTCTTCATTTCAACCTAAATCTACTATTTGGACGCTTATCTTTTTGGGTAGATTTGTTCCAAAACCTAAATAATTAAAATTCTTCTCTTAATTCAGTTTGACAATATTAGCTTCCATCAATGGTCGCTTTTTAAAAGTATGCATTAATATTAATAAATTCGCACAAATGTACAACATCTGTGCTTGATGAAAAAAGGATAATATTTTTTTGTGGCTATTGGCATTCGCTTGACTTTATTTTTCTTCAAACCTGCGTGCAATTGACCGAATGAAAAATCCAAGTCATATAGATCTCTGGGCCTACTGCATAATAGTATGTTGATCAGGAGAATATTAGCACTCGTTTGTCCAATTTGTTTTCTTCCAATTTGAGTGTAGATCACAGAGTGAAAAATGTTGAGCCCCCAAGATCTTTTGACCTGTAGCCTTGACCATAACTTTTTGCTTACGTTAAACAATGTTTAAAAGTTCAGGATAAACAGCCGCCACGGCCAAAAAACCTAATTAAGTATTTGTGATAAATATTTACAAATATCTATATAAATATCTATTTTTATCGTTCTATGCATTATCTAAAATGAAGTTCTACTTTATTTAACCATTGTCAAAAGAAATTAAAAAAAAAGTCGATTCATAGTATAGCTGTGGCTAATAGTTTTCACCACAGTAAAACATAAAAAGATATCGATAGCAAAAATAAACAATATTTGCTTTAGCATTTTAGGATATAAAAACAATTTACACTATTTCGAAGCAAAAGAACTATTATAATTTATGTTAATTTTTTATTATTATATTCTTTTATTAAATTCAATACTTTATGTACTCTCTTTATTAAAAAAATACTTTTATTTGCTTTGGCATGGGCTTAATTGACCCAAGATCTTTGTAGTAGAGCTCCAACTTCAATCTTTCTTGTTGGAGCTGGTTAAAATTATATCTGAAATTATAATCATTTAGATAGTGTTGCAAAACCTTTGGCCAGAGCTGTAGATCTAATAAAAGCCCAAAATCTTTGTTCGGCAGCAACAAATAAAATTCTTAAAGCTTTAGAAATATCTGAAATTATATTCATTGACATCATATTGCAATAGGTTAGGTCAGAGCTGTGCACTCCACTTCTGAGTTAAATGGTAGCTGATTTACAAAATAATTATTCTTCTCAAGATGAATTGTTCGCTAAACACAAAACAATATTTTTTAAATTATCCCTCGTCTAAACAATAACAAGCAAATGAAAAAAGGGCGCCGATTATGTTTCCTTTCGTTAAGAAAATTACAAAATAATTTAGATGCAATTCTGAATACGAGTGTAATGCGTGAAAACAGACATTCCGAAATAATAAACTCATTAAACTTGAATAATTACTGTTTACAGGGTTTCAATGATAAAGTTATGCTGTCACCGGTTTTACAGAAAAAAGTTAATTTAGTCGAGGTTAAATTAGTTTATGATTAACAGCAAATGTGTTTTTAATTTATTTTTAATTTTTTTTGTTAATCTAGACAGGCAATTGCCTTTTTTTTCATTTATTTCTTATTATCTTTATTTTTGAAAAAAACAAATTTTTTTTCAGTATCAGCCAATTATCTGAAAAATAATCGATTCACTACAATTCAGAAAACCAACAATCTTTATGCAACGTGATTATCCTTATTGTTTTTTTGTATCAAATTTGAACAGCAAAATAAAAAAAAGTTATTCTCTTCCATTTTATGTGAACATTTTCTGCAGATGGCTAATTTTCAACTCACGTTTAAAATAAATTAGAGGGTATTTCTAGGAAGAAGATAATTTGAGATCGTATATGTTATTGGTTAAATTTTATTGCGTTTAGGTTCTGCTAGTAAAGCTGGAATTTTTATTGTGTCTATTTGAAAAGCGAGAAATTTTTATTTTTAAAATTTTATTGTTTCAATTTTATTCTATCTGGATTTTACTAGAAAAATAATAAATTTGAGATTGAATATGTTATTATTTCAATGTTTTTTTTTGTAATCTTCCTGGAAAATCGAAAAATTTATTACGTCTCTCCTTCGCCAGAAAAGCGAGATATTTGACGCTGTATGTTTTCTAGTTTAAATCTTATTGCGTCTGGCTTATTTACTTCTTAGATTTTATAACAAGCATTAAAGATGGAGGTGACAGAAAATAACTTTTAAGTACCAAAACAAATCAGCAAGTGGGTTAAATTATATTAGAAACACCAGTTTATTTCAGATTATCAAAGTTAAGCCACACCAAGACCATTTAGTATTTGGATGGGTGATCACTTAGGAATACCAGGTACCATAATGAATATGCCAGTTCTTGGTTCTTGGCATGAACGGTGAGTAAACCTATGTTCAAATAATGATGGAAACACCGGTTTACGTCAGTTTCTTACAGTTAAGCAATCTGTTCTGTTTTTAGATAGTTGACCACTTAGGAATACTCTAGCCAGGATCAAACGCGTATCGAATTAATATCAGTCCAATATAAATGGATATTCAAATGTAAAATTGTAAACAACATTAGGATATAGTTCCTTTAAAGATTTTTTTTTAACATTTTATAATTAATTGAATTACAAAAAACATTCACAGAGAAAACTTGAAGCGTCTGCGTGCCGTTGGAAATAGTTTGGCATGCCAAGTTTAGCACATATGCCAGAGGTTGCCGACCTCTGATCTAGACAAAGATCTTGCTATATTGAATTTCCTGATCAGGATGATGATAGAAACACCGGTTTACGTCAGTTTCTTTCAGTTAAGCAATCTGTTCTGTTTTTAGATAGTTGACCACTTAGGAATACTCTAGTCTAGTGCACGCTAAAGATGGTCGACAAAAAGTAGTTTATGTAACAGTAAAGATGGGCATAAAATTTCAAGTGATTTAATAATAATAACAATAATAATAATAATAACAATAATAATAATAATAATAATAATAATAATAGTCATTCTTTTTTGCGCTTTTAGTGAGGTAATGGTCGTCCCTCGTGTTTGAGGATTATCATTGTGCTGTAATTTTGTCCTATTCGATGAGAGAGAGAAAAGAGACGGATTGCACTTCACGGTAAATGTTGTTAAGGGTGGTTGTGGCGGCGCGACAGCCACGCACACTCACTTGGCCTACATTGTTTTCACCACTGCTTCAAGACTTATAAGTATCCACAGTTGCAGATTGCATCGGGCTGTCAGGTTCTTGATTCATCACAATTCACCTTACCTCCTAATCGACATGCGTTTCCCTCAGCTTTTGTAACCATATTACTCTCCCTAGATGAGATACTCTCCCGAGTTAACGAACCCATCTGCCCGAGTCGGCTAATGTAGATTCGGGTGTTTTGACTGGTATTTGAGCTCGCATAATACGGTTCCATAGTCCGAGCTTCTACCAATTCTCCACCTCACAGCCTGCACTGAGGTAAAGTGAAACACTACGCTCTTTATTTCGGTCTCTTACACTCTTTTTCTTTTCCTTTTTTCTTTCTTATCTCTTTCCGACCTTTAATATTATTATTAATTATAGCAATAAAAATAATAATAATAATAATAATATTAATAATAATAATAATAATAATTATAATAATAATCTAACGTAAAAATGGTTAATTTTAAACTCACCAATAATTTATTCATGATAGTAAACAGAAAACATGGAAGGCGGCAAACGAGTGAACTGATACGACTTGGTTTATTTCATTTAAAGTAACCAGACGGAAAAAAGAAAAAAAAAGCAGGTCATCTAAAAGATCGATTGATCAATACAAACGCAAATCAGGATCGTCAGACGAGTTAAAATAATCCAGATATCCATTAAGTTATGGGGAAGTCCACTTGGGTTAGTGGTCAGACAGCAATTCTTCTGAATCGTAATACGTGAGTTCGAATCCCAGTCGTTCCGTTTACGTTCTTATTTAGACTAGTACCCTCGGAATAGGTATATATTTCAATATTCCCTCCGTCAATGGATTAAATAGTGCAACTTGTTTTATCTTCCCCGCTCCACAAAAATAGGAGTGGAAAAAAAGACCTTTTATCAAAAAAAAATGTTTCTGGCATTAAATGGCCTAAAAAGTATAACATGCGCTAAATCAAAACAAACAAACAATTTTAAGTTTATGTTATACTTGTTTCTTCATTAATTTATGAGGGTCGTTCCAAACGTAATCACGCCTATTTTGTACGCGGGCTGGACAACACTGCTAGTAGATCATATTTTAAAACTCTCTCGTGGCCTAATAATTATGACCGGTTGTGTATATAAATAAGAAGAAACAGGTTTTGAAATATCGTATAACCGAAACAAAGATACAAACAAAAAGAAGAAAGGAAAGAAAAGAAAAAGCTAATTCCAGACTTTGGCTTATTAGGAGAAGACTATACTAATGGCCGCTGTAAGTACAAATTGCAGAATGGTGATGTAGCACCATACAGTCTTTAAATTGAATGGAGCGGAACCTGCTGGATTTCATAAGGAACTGATTCTAATCAAAGCCACTGGTTGCTAGCTGTTCAAGCGCTGTTAATCGGTGTTAAGTCTCGCATAATAACGATTTGGACAGCAGGGTGAGGCATTGGTAAAAGCTTGGATTTTGAAATCGCATTGCATGGGTTCAAATCCATCATATTCACTTTCAGCTGCCTCACGCAGCTTGTTAACTCGGGGGAATAACCAATTTAAAATAATACTGATTCCGAAAACACAGGTAGATGGAACTCGTCGAATCACGGAGAGTAGCTCATCTAGATGAAGGGCATCACTGATTACAAAAAATCTAAGGTTGCAATTAGCACGCGAAACAGTAAGTAAAGGTTCTGCTTGGACCTTTACTTCAGTTTTTCCAACTGTCAGTGCTCCACCCAGTCTTAGGCCATCACAGACCACCATTCAATCTCGGGTTACACCTACTCACAGGTCTTAATATATTATCACGTCTCCGCCCAATTTCAGACGTCCTTATAAAACTGTTCTTATTTTCTTTCTACTCTGTTTTTTTTTCCTCTTTTTAAATTTCCTTATTTTCTTGGCCGAAGAACTGTCTTATCTATTATCGGTTGTCTTTTGTTCCTGTTTCCAGAAAAATCTTTTTCTAACCTAACCACATCATGATAACTGCAATGGCTTGTCCGATGACATAGTTTTCCTTTGATACTAATTCATTGATATCTTTTTACCCCTTTTTTTATTGAAAATATTTGTTACTCCAAGTATTATGGCCAATCAATATGCACCCAAGATCACCAGTCCACTCAACTGCCACTATAAGCATCACCTATCTCCATATATTTAAACATGATATTAGGCACAATATATATATATTGTGGTTTGCAGAAATCGTTATTCTAACGCACATTTATTATAAAATGAATGAGTTTATTTTGTTAATTAATCAATAAAATTTAGTTTAAGATGATTTATACGAACACAAATACAATATTTAAAGGTAAAATCTATAAAATTATCTTTAAAATCCATTGTTTTTTTATAATGTGCATATACACTAGTAAATATATATAATATTTACTTGGTCGAGCACTAACTCAAGTTAGGCACAAGGTAATTTTCACACGCGCATTATATCCCTGGGATTTTGTAATCAGTGTTGCCCTTTATTTAGATGTGTTACTCTCCCGAGTGAACGAGCCCCGTCTGCCGGAGGCACCTAAATGTAAATTTAATGGATTTGACTGGGATTTATTGTAAATATATATGTGAGTGTTGTTGGCACTGAATAATTTAAAAACCTTTGGTTGGTACCCAGTTAATAAAAGGTTGCCCATAGTTGTTTTAAGTGTTGAATGGCACATTACCTAAAGGTCTTCTGATCTGCCTGTTTGTCCGATTGCTTGGCTTGTTAGTAACACTTGTCGAATGATAGATTGTATGGAAACGGGCCCGTGTCCAATGCAATGATTCTTGCATAGAGACATCTATTTATACCTCGAAGTTATCGATCGAGTGGAAGAAGCAAACAGAAAAGTCTAACAGCAAGCAGAGTACACTGCAAAGAAGGCTCGGTTTGCCCGGATGAAAATTCATTTCAACCGACCTTCTCAGTAAATGTCTATTTTAGATTTGGAGCTGTTGGTTGTCAGGCGCTGTTCGTCTCTCTCTACACACATCAGCCAGCCAGCCAGCCAAGGCAAAGTACCAAATATTTGTGTTTGTGTGCACGCTTCCCAAGAAGATTAGCTTGAAATGGACGTATACATTGGCTGGGATTGATAATAAATTAGGTTTCAGACTGGTGTATTAAAACTGCAGACTACACTTCAAACAGATACTGGACACTCTAATGGAATCACTTAAAAGAATAATGTAAATGTTGTTACATTTTGTTAGTTTTCTTTTGTGATGAAGGTCACATATCAAAAAAGGATGATGAAAGAAGATCAAGTTAAGAAGGAAATACGTAGAATTAAAGAAGAATTATATTTATTGATTTAATCTGGATTTATTTAGACGAGTTTTGATTATTATCTTTATCATTATTTTTTTTGAGAGAATTTCTACGCACATCTTCGCAACGTTTTGACCAATATGCACACTTGTCCTCATCAGATATTATTAAAAATCGGGTCGTAGCCTAGTGGTCCTTGAAGACGGTTTATTACACATTTTAATAATATTCCCTTGAAACTAATATGTTTAATCCTGTATACAGGGTCGTAGCCTAGTGGTCCTTGAAAACGGTTTATTACACATTTTAATAATATTCCCCTGAAACTAATATGTTCAATCCTGTATACAGGTAAAAATAATTAAAAAAACTAAAAAAAGAAGAAAAAAAAAGGTAAGCTGAAACAAATATAGATTGACTCAGTATCTTATAAATTAGAAAGCCTATTCCCCAAGCTAAAGATAAAAGGTTAAGTTCATAGTTGTCAGATGGCGACATAGTTCAACATGAAGTTTCCAATGAAAAAGACAAAAAGATACATTGGACGACAAGTTGTGAAGATAACACTAAAGATGAGAGTAAAAGTTATAATTTATTTATGGCACTATTTTCTAGTGCCATTGGCCTCATGTAAAAAAGACACTCTAGCGCGTAGGGATTTGAGCAAGTGCATAGAAGAATTTTAAAACTTTTTTTTTCTTTCCCATCCTCTTTAACAACTGATCGTAATGGAATTGGCCACGCTTTATTCCGGCTCTCAAGACATAGACTTAGATATATTTAGGACTCTAAGATTTATAAAATTTATCACTCTGTAATTATGTAAATAAATTAGGAATCAACTACAATGTTATGAGTTGTCCAATAATTACGCATGCTGATTGATCGGTTCGTCTCACTGATAGGGTCCAGAATGAAAATATCATCAAATTTATGGACTAAATCGGGAAACCGACTCATATCGTTTATTCAGCAGAGAGAAATCAAAGACGACATGTATGTTATTAGCAGAGAACACACACACACACAAACACACAATCTCTCTCTCTCTCCCCCTCTCTCTCTCTCTCTCTCTCTCTATCTATCTATCTATCTATCTATCTCTCTCTGTCATATAAAACATCCTCACAGTCCACAAATATCATATATTTAGACTATGAAAGTTACTTAAAGTACTTTGGGCATATGAGTTTACACGGATGGTGTAAATGGAAGAGATATTCTCATTAAGGTTTGATTCTGTATTATTGCTGTCAGTCGCCTTGTTAAGCAATCATTGTAGGACGAAAATCGGCGCAGAAGGTAGAAGTGTCGAATCTCTACTGTTTAAGAGTGAGCGTTGTCTGAAGATGGGCATTTTTCATCTTATTTTAGAGCAGTAAACACTGGAAATACATTTCCAAACACAGCATTCCTACGGATCATTATTAATGAAAATTACCAGACGATTAGTAAACAGAAAACCACAACTAAAAAGATGAGGACAAAAGTCCAGAAAACCTAATAAAGACTAGATAAAATATAACTCAAACGATTTTAAAAGATATATAGATTATTTTAAAAGCTTACCAACTCTGTTAAGAGTCATCGAATTCCATTTGTTTTACGTAAATTTTTACGAAACTACGGTTTGACAGAATGAATCTATACAATAGAATTATTATTCCAACGCTTCATGCGTCATTGAATTTCCGTAAATAGAAATAATTTAACCGATCAAGATTCAACTGATCCTGATGAACGTTTACCAAAGCCGATGCAGTTGATATCAGCGCAGTTGGGAGATGGCTTTGATGATTTTTAGGCGACAGAGATGTCAGTGACTTGCTGCTCATTGAGGCCAAAAAGTACATTAAGAATGAGTACCTAGAAAAATAAATTCTGGAACACAAAAGGTGTAATGTAATTATGGTCATCCATTGTTACATACCCCCATTAATAGGAAGTGACGTCACTTTGAGTCACATGATAGGAAGTAGTGAAAGGACGGGTCCCTTCCTTTTTCCTTTTGG
>JAUZSX010340036.1:0-10606 GCA_034780655.1 Idiosepius hallami
CACATCCATCGTTGAGGTCTTGCACTATTTAACCCATAGCTGGAGGGAAGATTGGGCTTCATACCTTTCCCAAGGGTATTAGTTAACATGTGAACGTAGACGGAACAACTTAGATTCGAACCCGCGTAGCACGGTTCCGATGTCCGATTGTCTATCAACTGAGCCACGTCGACTGCCAACGAGGTATTCCATGTATATAATGAAGGATAGGTAGAAAACATAAACTCATTTTTGTCCTGTTAGTCAGAGCTCATTACGATTACATGCGCCCATTGAGACTTCCCAGAACCTTATTAGTTTTCTCGGTTCTGAGGAAAACCTCCTTTCCAAACGATCCATTCATATATAGCGCTTTCAATATAGATAAAGCATTCAAATAATTGTCTTGCTCTACTAATTAGATAAATTTATGCGGTCAACATAAACAATTAAATTTGTATCAACAGCTTTTATACGCTCTATTGTCAATATTAAACATGTACAGTTTTGCTCATACAATAGTTGCAAAATCTCCTGCAGTTTGGGGGTCGAGCATAGGGCTAGCGACTCTTTCTCATAAAGAAAGCTACGAAAACAGCCAAAAAAGTTGCTGCCCACCCCACTCCTGGGTGTTGATGGAATAATTGCAAAATATAAATAGATTGAACTTTATATCTAAAATAGATCGTTTTCCTGTTTAAGGTTGATTTAAGTATTTTTGACGATATCTAAAACTTGGATAGAAAAAAAAACGGGCAGTATGCTGCTAAAAATGATATAAAACACAAAAAAAAGAAGAAAATGGAAAAAAAACAGAATAAGGTCAAAGAGAATAAAAGCAGTGAGAAGTAAAAAAAATGAATATCAGCAACAGCAAAGAAATAACAAGATAGAAAAAAAAAATACATTTGAAAAATATTTTTATGTAGAAAAAACCAAAGAGAAAAAGACGAAGTCTTAAATAAAAAGGGAAAAAATATTGAAGATGAAAAAAAGCCCCCTTTCAAAAAAGAAGAAAAAAAGAAAAAAATCTCTTTCAAAAAAGAAAAAAAAATAGAAAAAAATCTCTTTCAAAAAAGAAAAAAGAAAAGAAAAAAAACAAGAGAAAATACAAAACTGAAATTCGAAGTGAAAAGCAAATTCCAGACAATGATTTGTCATTGAACGACTTTATAAATAAACTCTTTTTTTCATTGGTTAAAAAATGTATATTTCAGACTTTCTTTGATTTTACAATTGTTGAAAAAGAGGCAGAATTCAATTCAATGTTAATGTTATTCTAGACTCAATTTGTAATTCTTGCTCCACAAAAACTCTAGATAGATTGATATTAAAGCTTACATAACCTCGTTCGAAAGGAAAAGTCATGGTTTTCAATAAAATTGCGTTGAAACTGAATATTTGGCTAAGATCTCGTTACTTAAAGTAGGTATTTTATGCAAGACAAGAAGATACTTAAACTGACATTTTACCGACTTGATCTCAACAACTAATAGGAGTGTTCTTTTCTATGTAGAAGCACAAACTGAGCGGTAGAGATTAATAGTTTTCAAAATGGATATTCCATGGCGATGGGAGATTAAATCTTATTTTTATTTTTTCATGCTTTTCATTTCAAGGTTTCTGTGCCGAGATCCAAATTCTCTTCTTTTTTCGTTATAATCACATAAACACAAGGGTTAGCGTTAGATGTAGGGTGAGAGATTAGGATTAAGATTAGGGTTAGGGTTAGGGTTAGGCATGATTACTTCATGCAAAACTTCAGATAAATTGAACTGATGGTTGCAGAGAAAAACGCGAACGAACAAACATGCCTCAAAACATAGGTCCCCCTCATTAAATATCAGGGTACCAAAAAAGTTTTAGATTTTATGAAAATAAATTAGTTTACTTAGAGCGGGTTTCTTTCATTTAGAAGTCTGACTATTGATTTTTGCTTCGACTTCTGAATTGTTATAAATAATTAAATATACAATAATCAATAAATGGATAGAAAAGCTTGCTCAATAGACACGGAGGAATCAACAGTGAATCTTTTATCTGTCAACCAAATAAATTCGTTATCGATAATGAGAAAAAGAAGTTCTCTTGACTTTGAGCAAATATTTGATTCGTTTTTGGACCAAACAATAATTGTAGGTTTTATCTTATGTCAAGTTTATTTTACGCTTGTACGGGCTTCTTTAGTTAGAATGCTTATCATTTGTTATTACTTGTTGCTTTGCTTTGGTTTCTTTTTAATCAATTAAATATCAACTGATTTTCTCTGATAATAGCTGGCATTTAAGCAATCCTTTGCAGCTACGTGAAGACGATTGAATGGATTCTCTGAGAAAGACACAGGAAAAAAAAAGGTTTTATCCTAGTAAACATTGTGGATAATCTGTTACTGAATAATAATTGAGGTTAATCTTGTCTCTTGTCTGACTTGGTTTCCAGCTCAACTGACTAACCGTCTTTTGTTTTTAGCTTTGCTTTGTTTGACGGTATATCAAGCTTTCTAGCATTGCTTAGAATACTGTTTTCAAACAAGTATCTTCTTTTTTCTGTAAACTCAAACAAATAAAACCAAACATCAAAGAAAAAACAAAAAGCCAAATCTCAAATAGAGAGATGACAAGAAGGGAAGACGGGATAATTGCAAGACTCCAAATATGACACACTGCAAACACCCACTCATATCTGTTAAAAGGAGAAGAGGCACCTTTCTGTGTGCCATGCCAAACACCTTACACTGTGAAACATATCCTGATAAACTGCATAGACCTCCAACAAATACGAAAGAAATACTACTATGAAAACAATCTAAAAGACCTTTTCCACAAAGTAGACCCAAACAATATCTTAGAATTCCTAAGAGAAACAATATTATATAACAAAATCTAAAACCCTAAAAAATAACAAACAAATTTAACCAAATAACCTATTCAGTATTAAATGACCTATGAGTGTTTATATGCTGGTTAAATAAACCATCCAATCCAATCCAATCCTTTTTCTGTTGTTGGTAGTTTATTAGAAGACGTGAAGTTAGAAACTGAAGCCTCAATTTTAATTGCCACGACAATTAGTGCTTTTTTTTCAATTTAAAAGTAAAAGACAAAATAGTATTTGAACTCTGGTGATAAGATTCCAATTTTATTAAATAGACTAAAGTTTGACAATATTTGCAAGGACGGATCGTATGTTTCATTCACTAATATCTAACCAAGTCCTTCCCATTTTTTAAACTTATTTATTGATCGTCGTCATCGGCGTCATAGAATCCTACACGTGTCCGAGTATTGGATCCATGTTGCTTATGCTCTATTTTTGATGATACCTATATTTGAAAATGTAAGGACCACTTTAAGGAAATGGAAACGGAAGGTTGGAGATTAAAACAGCGTAGTGGCAGTCGCTATAAATAGTTTTTATTTTTGAAAAATTTTTTAAAAAGTTTGATTATTTGTATAAACATACTCCGACAAGATTATTGCAAAAATATTAACTAACACAAGTTTCTGTTTGTGTGGCGTTCATTTACTTCTTTTACTTGAAGCTTCTATCATTTTCTTGTGATCCATCGAATTTACTAGATCATTCCTGTCTAGCGTGATCAGAGACACAAGAAGGGCGACATATAGAATGCCTTAGATGTATCTCGTCTACTGTGATCGATGGAATTATTCAACGATTCACTTCTCTCCTCTTGTAAGACAAGATCGATGAGGTGGGAAATGAAAATAGTGATCAATTTTAGGTTCACAGATTGGTCGTTGCTTGCTTCCTTGGGTTTAGACCTGTGATTAGATTTTATGATAAAATAATAATATAGCAAACTTACAAAACCTTTCATTAGAGGTCTATTATTGTTATTATTATTATTACTATTATTATTATTATTATTATTATTATTATTATTATCGTTACGGATTTCATATTAACACCAGGTACAATCGCACCCAGCAATCAGTGGTTTTATGCTGGAGCCAAAGTGACAACAAGTCTCCTCTGGTTTCCAGCAAGTTCGGCACCATTTCAGGCAGAGACTGTATGATGCAACACCTCCCCGTGCGTCCACTTCGTACTCATACCAATGTCTGAAGACAGAGTGACAATAAACCTCCTCTGGCACTCCAGTACATCCGGACACCTCGTAGCCAGTGACTACAGACTCCACTTTTTTATGTTTCTTGATTCAGTGCATTTCTTATGATCTCTGCTGTCTTAATAAGTGCAGTTATCTTTAAGAGGTTTATCTTAACGTGCATTCGAAGGTCAAATAGTCTTCCATTCAGGTCTTTTGATATTGTTCCTAACGCTCCAATGATGATTGTTATTACTATTTCAAGATTTTTCTTAGTTCCTTGGCCAATTTCTGGTACTTGTTTATTTTTTCAGCTTCCTTAATTTTCACGCTGTGGTCCGCTGGGACAGCAAAATCTACTATTTGTTTTCTTTTTTTTCGATGATTACCAGGTCTGGTCTTCTAGCTTCTATAGTTTTGTCCGTTTCAATATTCAAGTTCCAAAGGATTTTATGAATTTCGTTTTCTTGCACAGCTTCAGGTTTGTGCATAAACCATTTTTTCAAGTGTCTTAGTTGATATTTTTTGCAGAGGTTCCAACAAAGTACTTTTTCTATCCAGTCAGGTCGGTTTTTATATTCTTTCTGTGCGAGTTTAGAGCATCCACTTACGATGTGTATGATTGTTTCTTCTCGTTGTCCGCATAGTCTGCATTTGCTATTCTCTTGGCTCTTGTCGATTTTTGCTTTAATATAGTCGGTTCTGAGTGCGTTATCCTGCGCAGCAATTAGGAGGGTTTCTGTTTCTCTTGTAAAGTATCCTTTCATAAGCCATGTCCATGTGTTGTAGAGTGCAGCTTCATTTGTCTATCGTAAGAATTCTCCATGAAGTGGTTTCGTTTCCCATTTTAGTTTTCTGGTTTCTTCGGGTTTCAGTTTTCTTTTTGTTTCTTGTTCGCTTTTCCTTGCCGCTGTAATGATTATTTCTTTGTTTTTTTGCGTGTACTTCTTTAATTGTCTTGATGCTTTCGTCACAGAGTCTTCAATATTTCAAAGACCACGTCCTCCCTTCTTTCGTTTTACGTAAAGTCTATCTACATCGTTTTTTGGGTGTAGAGTATAATGCATCGTCATTAGCTTCCTTGTCCTTTAGTCAATATTTCTCAATTCTTCCCCTGTCCATCCTAGGAAGAGTTCAGAGTTTTTCATCAAGGGCACTGTCCAGCATTATTATTATTTTCATCATCATATTTATTATTATTATCATTATCATTATTATTATTATCATTATTATCATTATCATTACTATTATCATTATTATCATTACTATTATCTTTATTATCATTATCAATATTATTATCATTATTATTCTTATTAATATCATTCTTATTATTATCAATAATATCCTTGTCATTATTATTATCATTATCACTGAAAAAACAATAACTTCGTATCTATGCTTATTTACTACACACATTCTATCAATATTAAAAAATAAATGTTTTATTCTAGAAATTTATATATCTATATTAAGATACATACATAGATACATTCATACACATATATATATATATGTGTATATATGTATGTATGTATATATATATATATATATGTGTATACATATATATTTATATATATATATAAGATGTGAATATAGATAGGTAAGTTAGCTAGCAGAGAGAAAGATAAGTTGGTAGAGAGATTGATGTTAGTAAGCAAACAAATAGTCATCTGGCAAGTTAGTAATCCAGTTAGAATGATAAATAGGTCAATCAATAGATAGTTCGACAGGCAGGTAGATACGTAAGTAGATAGATAGAAAGATAGGTGATCACACAGATAAGTGGTTTGCCGATAGGTAAGTAGATAGATTCGAAATGAATAATGTATCCTTTCGTTAATCTAATTACACTATCTACGCAAATTCACAAACAAACGAACCATCGAGAATTTTAGATTTTTTTCTTATTAGATATGTATAAAATAGAAAAGACGTTTTGCTTAGAGAAACCTGTACGACCTCGAAGTGATGGACAGGACGATGAATATTGATGATTGTCATTCGCTTCTTTATATTTTGTTTCCAGCTTCTTAAATATGGAACATCTGATAGAGGAGTCATCAAAATTCTCTTCACTTCGCCCATCGGCAAGCAATCAAATATGGCCGATTTCTGATTTAATGTTCTAAGCAAATTACGAGGAAGTTGTTCGAAACTTTTGAACTCCTTTACAAGAATGGATATTTGTCAGAGAAAGAAAAAAATGAGAGGAAAAGGTATAAGAAAAAAAGAACAATCGGAAATATGTTATTAGTCCGAAGGGTTCTAAAATAAAAGTGAACAAAAGACTTTTTCAAAATCTTTCTTAGTTATTCTTGTGAAGCCGATGATGGTGAAAGTAGGAACACGACTAGTAATATTATTTTATAATATCTACTCGCTCGTTGTTGAAATAGTGTGACATTTGGATCCCAAACTACTTTCCAACAAGATGATTCCACATTTAAATGGAACATATCTACTCGCTGTTATATAAATAATTCATATTAGTTATTTATTCTGTAATGGATCTTTTCAAAAACCAAAATGTATCGATCCTTGTATCGTTTATCAATCGAGCAAAATATCCCATAAACGTAACAATGTGTCTTAACACCACGATCTCAAAATATATAGAACCAAAAAAAAAACTCTACAAAGATCAGTTCAGTTCACTTGTAAAACCCATATGATACCTTTAGCTTTAGACACAGAACATCATTAAAAGTTCCAAAGAAAATAACGGCTTTTTTCTCTTAGAGGAAGAATGGAGATGTGGAGTTAGTATTTGTATCTCTAAGAGTTTTATTCCTTTTAAAACTGCATTTATTTTTATGATTTTAGCTCAAAAATAAATCATTTTCTCTTTTAGATTTGAGCTATTTAATTTCTTTTTATTAATCTTAAAAAAGCAATGAAAAGAAATAAGGAAATCAATTTGTCATTAAACTGATCTTTTCAAGAAAATGGCTTTGTTTTTATTTGATTTAATGCTGAAAACCTTGGCTGTTTCTATTTTTTTTGTTCTGGGGTTTCTGTAAAACCTGCAGAGACGAAAATATGAGCAGCGTTTAAGTAGAGTTGTCAAAACAGAGGTGGAAGGCAAATCAGGTCTTATCGTTGAGTAATCAACGTTGAAAATAAAATAAAAAAACTATAAGCAGGCTATGGCTTGGGGCTTTGGTTTAAGCCTTTTTAACGAGTTTTAGGAAATAAGAGCCTGCACTTCGGGTTACAAATATAATAACTTCAATAGAATTACAACATTATTGAACAGAGGATTTGGCAGCGAAGTTGGAGCATTGGTGCTCATGCTCGGGAATCGTACTACGCGAGTTCAAATCCCAATCAAAACCATTGCATTCACTTTTAGCTGCCTCGGGCAGATGGAGCTCGTTAACTCAGGAAAGCAGCTCATCTAGGTGAAGAGTAAGATTAAACATAAAAAGCCCGGGTAAGAGCATGTAAAAATGGCCTTGTGTGAAACTTGGGCTGGGACTAATCAAGTAAATATAATAATTGAACAGAGGATTAGTTGGATTATTTGTAAATTTATTTGCATTTTTGTTCCTATATTGGAGGGCTGTTCAAAAGGTAAAGAAACCTAGATGAACACAGAATTAAAATAAGTTGTTTTTTTTCATTTATATTTTTTATTTATTTTTTATAATAGAAATAAAAAAATAAGACAAGATAAGGAAAATCCTGTAAATGTCTGACATCTAAAAACAATAAAAACAAAATCAGGCTAAAAACAAAAATTTTAAAAATCAAAATAATTTTAAGCATCAAATCTTTTTTTCTGAAAAAAAAAAAAATAAAAATTATGAATGTAAAAATTTTCAAAAAAAATCCATGAAACAAAACTTATCTCCAAAATTCAAAATAAAGAAAAATTTTAATATAAAAAGAAACAAATGAATAAAAACCAAATCAAAAATAATCAAAAAATCAACAGATTTATTCATACATCAACAAAGATATTTTGTGCATCAATGGTCCAAACGTTTTGCAACCCAATATGAAAGTCTAAAGTTTCAGATATTTTTTTAGCTGCTTCAACAGCAAAAATTCATCTCGAAAGTTTACTACACTACTAGATCTTATACTTCTATCAGATCTGCAGCATAAGCCAAACGTTTTTGCAACGCAATATGAAAGTCTAAAGTTTCAGAAACTTTTGAAGATACTCCAATACTAAGAATTGATCTTGAAGTTAACCTAAAAATATCTTAACTTTTAATCTATTCCTGTTTTAATAATTCATTTTGTCTCAAGTTCAATAAAATCTGTTCTTGAATATAGTGGAAGCGATATAAATATTGAATTTAACAACAAAATTTAACATACTTTATAATTTTATTTTATTCTGAAAAAATTTAATTTATTTCTATTAAATGCTAAAGCAAAAATTAAAAAGCTAACAACAACAACTACTACTACTACTACTACTACTACTACTACTACTACTACTACTAATAATAATAATAATAATAATGGTAAAAATAATAACAATAATAATAATAATAATATTAATAAAGACTTGAAGACTACAGTGTAATATTATGGAGGTGGGGGAGATAGATGGATGGGTTCTGGTATTCGGTAGTGTTCTATAGTGGTCGTATGAGTTACGAGAATGACGTCACCGGCAGTGTAAGAGGAAAATGCCACATAAGTGAGGGGTTACTCGGGCACAGTGTACTTGGAAGTGAATATTGTCTAGGCTATTTTACATACGGGACATTTGAAACGATGGAAGAATAGACCTCTTACAGACAACTTGACTCATGAAGTATTGCATAAAGGAGCGAAGGAAAAATGAACTGCATAAGGACGAGGAGGGCTTGTAGTCACTTACTGCAAGGTTTACAAATATACTGGAATGCCAAACGAGACCTGTTGTCACTTTGCTTCAGCATTTACCGCCGGGTGTTGGGAGTTTGAAAATTCTGTTAGTAGTGGATGTGCAAAGTGGACGGATCGGGGTGAAAACATTGGAAGATGTTGCACCATATAGTCTCTGACTGGAATGATGCAAAACCTGCTAGCAGTGCTGTGCTTAGACACATCGCACCCCGACGCTGAATGCGCCTTGCGGACCCTATACCCTAAAAAACGTAACTTTCACTTCCTCAACATAATGGAGCCTTTGACTATATATACATACATGTACAAATTTATATATGTAGAGAGATAGACCGAAAGAGAAGTGAATTGATAGATGTATATTTCAAGTGTGATAATGACTTCCTGATTAATACTAACAGTTAATTATTTTGGTAACTTTTTGCATTTAAAAAATAAAAAAATGTCAGTGAAGCCACATAGCCTTGAGGCCCCTAGGGAGCCTGCCCCCGTCGCAATTGCGGGGCCTCTGAAGGCCTGCTGGATCTCAGAGGTGACTTGTTATACCGCTGACTCCTGTAAAAATCACTGGTACGAAAGCGCCTGGTGATTGGCATCAGATCAATAATGATAATAATAGTCTTTGGAGCTGCTACAGAAATCAGCAATCTTAGGGACAGCTCGGATACTGAGGAAGGTGCTAGAGACGGAGAGCGCATCTGGTGTGCTCAGGCTTTGAGACAAACCTCGCCCCAGACCGGAAGCCTGCCTTCGGCAGTGCAACAGGAAGATAGTAATAATAATAATAATAATAATAATACAGTTTTGAGAAAAAGATTCAAGTAAGTGAAGTGTTGAATCTGTAATTTTGGAAATTGAAATAGAAGATAGCAAACACGTCAAAGTTGCAAACAAATGAATCGAACCAGAATCAAATAAATTGATATTTGCTTCGTTGAGTGAATTTGTTTTTTTGTTTAACTGGATTTTTTTGTTACTGTTTTAGTTTGAGAATTTGATAAAAAAATAAGATTGATGGATTGGGCGTGACAAGCGGAATGAATAAATAAATAACTGACATTTTGTCTGTTGACATCTTTGTCGAATGATTTAGTTTGGTCTGATAATAATAAAGACTAGCAGAACCCGTGTAAATTCCACGATAGTTAATAAATTAAACCTCATATAAGCATGAACCTTTTAATCACATAAACAAACAATGATTACTTCCTTCCTTCATTTTAAATATCAGTGTCCCATTAATTCAGAACAGACTGCAAATTAGAAAAAAAAACTTTTAAAAATTAACTTAAAGATAAAATGGCATCCATCTTTTATTCTGTACAATTTTTCTTGACTTTACTCATTATCCAATCAAAAGTTTTTTAGAGAATGACGTCATGATAACCAACGAAGTTTTTATAGTATTAATATATAGACTAGCAGAACCCATCTAAATTCAACGGTAGCTAATAACTTCAACCTCTTATAAAGCCTGAATATTTTCATCACATAAAGAAACAATGAGAACGTCCTTCAATATAAAAATCAATATCGTATTAATTCAGATCAGACTGCAAAATTAGAAAAAAAAATTCAAAATTAACTTAAAGATAAAATGGTATCCATCTTTTTGATCTCTCCAAATTTTTCTTGACTTTACTTATTATCCAATCAAAAGTTTGTTAGTGAATGACGTCATGATAACCAACAAAGTTTTTAGCGTATTAA
>JAUZSX010340047.1:0-23680 GCA_034780655.1 Idiosepius hallami
ATATATATATATATATATTAATATGGACATGTCCATAAGATCCTGTGGACCTAATAGAAAACATGACCATGGTTGGTGTGTGTCTATCTATCTATCTATCTATCTATCTATCTACCTGTCTGTCTTTCTGCCTTTCTGTCTATATATCTGTTGATTTATTTATCTGTCTATCTATTTATAATTCGTTCGATCTATCTATCTATTAATCTCTAAGACTATTTATCTATGCAACAATCTTTGTATCTTTGTTCAAATCTATTTAAAGCCTATGGAGAAGGATTGGTTAAGTACTTAGAAATCGAAATACACAGAATCAAATCTCTGAGGTCGAAATGTTTTAATAATAATAACAATAAAAAAAAGATAAAGACAATATTTCAAATATTCTAGACTAAAATAGGGTGTTTCAAAAGTCGAACACCATAAACTAATTTAAGACGAGCCGTGAAGTGGCCAGTGTTACTTCTCACCTCCCCTCATTTACGGACTGTTAGTGATTTGAAAAATACAATAAATACAGAGTATCCAACGATTAACACTGAATCTTTCTAAAGAACAAAAGCCCGTTTTATGAATAGAATTGGTGTTTTCTGTTAAGGCAGGGGTTTTACAATTTGAGCATGTGTTATGATTATGATTAATTGAAATCAATGACGTAGCAAGATAGGGGCAGAGGGGGTGGTCCGCCCCGGGCGGCGCATGACAGGGGATGGCATTTTGAGGGGATAAGAATTGATAGAAAAAAAATATCAAAAACTATTAAAAAATCAGAAATTCTATAACTAAAATAAGTATTTATGGTTTTAATTTGCATAAAAATGATATTGTTTTAAAATGGATTTTTTAAACTGTATCATCAGTCGAATGAAAATAATTATTCTAAGTTGTATATCATTTGATCCTTGATTGTAGTATCATTAAAATAAATATTTTTACGGCTTTTTGTAATTTTGAACGTTAACGGATTATCAGTGGGCCAGGTGGTGGAAACCTAAACGACCACCCTGGGCGGCAAAAACTGTTGCTACGCCACTGATTGAAATAATAATTTTCCTTTTCATAAAAATTTTGAGGGTTGAGATTTCTGAGACACCCTGACCCTGCATTGAGTTTTAGTTCAAAAAATTGTACTGCATGTTTTTTTTTGTATTGTTTTTATGTTGTTAAATTTTTTAAAAATTCTTTTCTTTTTCGAATTTCAGCAAAGTCCATAACTTGCGATTTTGAACATCCATACATGTGTGGCTATAACTATACTTCAGGATGGTACCGCCTCGAAATAAATAAAGTATCAAATCTCGATTTATATTTGAACGGGTCAGGTAATTTCAAATTATTTCACTTTTATTTTAATTTTTTTTAATATATAACACAAACTAATTGACTAAAATTAATTAATAAAAAAATTAACCAATAGAAAACATGTAGTTAGAGCATCTTCATTATAATTCTTTAATCAATTAAGAACATATCCTTGAAACATTTTACCAATTTTAAAACCCTACTTATTTAAAAACCGGTCTTTAACTCATATTCTGAATCATGATCCAATCATTATTTTTAAAAATCCCCTTTTGCTATTAATCCCTAATTAAATTGTAAGCAAACATATAATTCATATTCTTAATTATAAATCATTGAATAAGGTCATTTTATGGTCATATTTCTTAATTATACATAAACTAATGAACGAATCCTCCCTTAATCCGTTTTCTTGACAATAAATAAGAAATCAACTAATTTAGAATTAAAACATTCTCTTAATTATAGATCACAACCCATCTAATGAATCTAGCATTAATTATGAATTACAGATCAAATTAAAGAATCTATTCTTTGAATAAAATTAATTTATGTAAAGAATCTATTCTTTAAATAAATTAAAGAATCTATTCTTTAAATAAGTTAATTCATGCAAAGAATATATTCTTTAAATATATTGATTTATGTATATTTAAAAAAAAAGCCATAAATGGTTTTACTTCGGTGTTTGTTCTAAAGTTTAAATTTTAGTTATTTTGTATTTGTTGCAGAGTATTCCATGGTGTTGGGTTATGGAAATGCTAGCCTGTACTCGCCTAAAGAGACAATTTCAGATTCCTGTGTCCAGTTCGATTATGCCGTTGGACCTAATTCAAAACTTCAAGTATTAGTTCATTATGGATCGATGTGGAGCAAGCTGTCATGGGATCTGAATGTTACCGATGTAACCGTATGGACGAGAGGACAATTTGAACTAAAAGGCGGAAGTGTAAGCTTGGAGTTCATAGGCGAAGTCGGTTCTGTTGGATTAGCGATTGATAATGTGTTGCAAACAAATGGAACTTGCGGAAAAATTGGTAAGTTATCATTGTCAGCATCACCATCACCACTGACATCACCAAAACCATCACCACTAAGATTTCCAACTAAATAATATGTTATATTGAAACAAACATCTGATAATCGTTTTGTTGTTCCAGACCTTCTGCTCCTTAGTCTTCTCCTGATGATCCAAATGGGGAATCTCGGGTAGAGAACAATGAAAGTCAATTTATATATATTATATTTACTTGATGAGCACCAACCCAAGTTTGGTAGAAGGCCATTTTACGTGCTCTTACCTGGACTTTTTACATTCAGTGTTACCCTTCACCTAGATGAGATGTCCTCCGGAGTTAACGAGTCCCAACTGCCCGAGGCAGCTAAAGGTGAATGTAATAGTTTTTACTGGGATTTTAAGTCGCGTAATACGATCTCAGAGCCCGAGCTTCTACCAATGCTACATCGTCGCTGCCTAATATATATATATATATTAGTTAAGTGTAGACACGGAGTCAATGGGAGTCGACAACTGCCAATTTCTCGCTCATGCGTTCGTCAGGTCGAAAACTAATATATACGCTCTATCACTGATATTGAGCACTCTAACTATAATTTTAAGCAACCTTACTACTTAGAATAATATATATATATATATAAATGTGTGTGTGTCTGTGTGTGAGTGTGAATAAACCATATTTATTATAGTTAGTGCTAATGAATATGGTTAATTCTATTCACTTATAATACTTTTTGGAATTTAATTTCCGTCTATTAATGAAGGACTTGATATTTCTTCAGTGTCTGAGTTTTTCCTAACACCCTATTATTATCTTTTAAAAGAGACAGATTTTATAATCTAATGATAAAGGACTCGCCATTTCTTTGGTCTCTGAACTGAGCAAAACAAAATCATTATATTTCAACTGTTGATAATTTTAAAATTCTCTTCTTTTCTTCATGTTTTTTTTGTTGATCATCTGATCTTTCTACTGAAACCCGTTATATGCATTCTTTTTCTTCTTCTTCTTCTTCCATCTTTTGTTCATTTAATCTAATCAAGGTGAATAGTATTTATCATTTCTATTTTGTTGTTACTTCTCTCCTTCCATACATTAAAAAAAAGAAGATAATCATAATTCATTTCTTTGTCATTATCATTCTCTATTGTGTTCTCCTAAATTCTTTCATTTTTTTGTGTTGTTGTTCTTTCTCTAAGTGGAAAGGTTTCTCCTGTCGTATTATTATCTCTTCCTGGAAAAGTACTGACTGTACGTAGGTTGTTTCTTTTTTGTTTCTGAATTGGCATTGTATCTTTTGATGAAATTCACATCCAACTGAAACGCTTCTGCAAAGACTTCTAAAGATACCAAAAACTTCGACTGGCATTCTTTGAATTTGTTCAGCAAGGCTCAGGGCATTTCTGTTATCCTAAATAATTGATTTGTTTTTTTTTAACTCTCCTTCTATAATCTATAGCATTATTATTGGCTTATCAAATAAAACAAGTGTGAGGATTTAATCACAGCTCAGAAGAAAAGTGAAATTGAAATTCACCCTTTAAAGATAAATTTGCTCTGAAAGGATTTCTTGTTTTAAGAGTGTTTTTTTCCCTAATTTGCTCATTTTTCAATAAAGTGAAAAAAATGTTATCCTGATGATCCTGATGGTGAAACTCTAATACAGTATACTATTGAATATAGATATAGCTCTACTACAGTCTCAAGCACTTTTCTAATTCATTAATCATATTTCTCTTCAGTCATTTTAATTTGAGGAGTTCTTTAACCTATAACCTATAAATATATGTATTATACTATATTTACTTGGTGAGCACAATGGTTTTAACTGAGATTTGAACTTGCTTACCACGATTCCAGAGCCCGAGCTTTTTACTAATGCTCCAACTTCACTGGCCAATTACCCTTTAAAGATATATTATATTAAATTGGTGAGCACCAACCCAAGTTTGGCACAAGGCCATTTTTAGGTGCTCTTACCCAGGCTTTTTACATTCGGTGTTACCCTTCCCCTAGGTGAGCTGCTCTCCCAAGTTCACAAGCCCCATCTGCCCAAGGCTGCTGAAGTGAAAGTAATGATTTTTGACCTTTACTTCCAAGAAAATATATCTCCGTCGTATTACATCAATACTAATCGTAAATTTACCAAGCACAATATTCTGGCACGTTTAAATGTGTAGCCAATGTCTTTACCATTCTCTCCAATAAATTGGAAACCAATCTGCACCTGATCTGAAGATACTTGATATCAATTTATTGTGCCCACATGAATGCGCACACAAACACCTAAGCAGCATTACCTTCTAGATTTAAGTTCAAACTAGTTATAGTGAAGTGGTTTTCCTAATGAGACAAAGATCAACTACATGGGAAATGATTCAAATGTCTTGTTGGCTTTATTAGTTTGGAATACTAGTTGCAATCTTTACTTGGTCTGAGGGATTTGAATTTGTTTTAACTTACTAAAAAATAAATAACCTGCTCAAACTAATCAGATGTATAAATGGTCAAAATACTATGACGTTTCTAAAAATAACCTGTTTGTATAGAGCTAAGGAAATAGTTGTAGTTATTTGCCTTTTGACATTTTAGATTGCTAAAAAAATAGAGAAACTAAACAATTATCTCTTAGTGTATCTACCTATTAGAAATAAGGTTTCTAAAAATTGATTTAATAGATTTTTACCATTAAATACTACTTAATTTTCATTTTAATATGACTAAATTGCATGTATTAAGAAAATGAATGAATTTAGTCATTTTTAAAAGTAATGGGTTTTAGAAATAATTTCTTAAGTTTTACCTTTTAATATCCATTCTTTTCTTCATATACATTTAGATTAATTCACCCCAAAAGTTTGAGGAAGAAGAATTGTTTGATTTAAAGCTGGATAAATGATAATTTCAAAAGGTCTGAAAGCTTGAAGATCAATGGCAGAGTCTCAATATATGATGAGATTCATTTTGAGGAACAATTGTTATCTTTAATTATTACTTGGGCAGTAAAATTTCTAAGTTTTGATGAATTTTCAGGACAACATACTATTTTATTCTATCAAAATTTAAACAATAATTAACAAAACAATTTTAAATAATTATTATATTCACTTATCAAAAAATCTAGTTTTTATGCCAAAGTTTTAATAATGAATGGCAGAAAATAGAAGAAAACTCTATAGAGCACTAATGGCTCAGTTGGTAGAGCATCAAAATTTTAAGATAAGAGTAGTGAAAGCAGGCTGACAGTCTGAGTTTCAATACATGTTTTAGCCTTTAACCATTAGAGTGTGATATGATAAATATATATAAACTAGAAGTATTGAGCGGCTTTTCCTGGTCATCGGGGAATTGCCACTAATGTAATTAAGAGAGCCTGTTATAGAGAAAAGCAATTAATGCTTTTTCCTAATTAATTCACCTTTAAGACTTAGTAACTAAGGAAGTATCTTGTACAGAAAGGCATTACCGTACATATGCAAATTTCAGTGGTGTGAATCTTTTTTTTTAATTACTATTGTAGTTCCATATTCTGAATAGCTCTACTTAAAACAGTTTTTTTAATCACTTTGTTTTATTTTCTAAAGAGCTACAGGATGTAGGGTCTCATATAAACACCACAATCTGATTTTTATAAGTATATATAGATAAATACAGTGATCTTTATTATATTAAACAAATTCATAAATCATCAATTTTTTTCTCATTAATGAGAAATTCCATTTTTGTTAAATGTACAATTAAATTACAACATGGATTATATTAAATTACCATTGAGTCTGATCTAAGAACACATATTTAAATAATTAAATACTTTATAGACAGGTGTATTTTCAAGCAAAATATCAAATATTTTTCTGTTCCGAAAACTTATAAGATTATAGATGTATATAATAAAATGTCTTTAGCAGAATTGTGAACTATTTTTATCCTACTATGTTTTTTAAAACCCTCAATTGATTTATCATATATACCCAGATGTTCTGCAAAGAAAAATATTTTCATTTGTCATTTTAGTTGATTAATGTAAGAAAGTATATGAATTTTTGACACTCTGGTTATAAATTACCTATCTAAGTCTATTTATCTATCTATCTATCTATCTATCTATCTATCTATCTATCTAATGATTCAGAACATCTGGTAAAATTAAATGGAAAACAGAACATACATGCATATATATATAAATATATATATATGTATAATATTAGTCAAAACCATTGCATTCACCTTTAGCCGACTCAGGCAGATGGGGCTCATTAACTAGGGAGAGCAGCTCATTTAGGTGAAGGGTAACACTGAATGTAAAAAGCCCAGGTAAGAGCATGTAAAAATAGCCTTATGCCAAACTTGGGTTGGCGTTTACCAAGTAAATATAATATTAGGATAGAGATTTACAAATGCTAATAATGTATTGTTCAAGCTTTTTCAAGGGATCTCAGAAACTGTACTGAAAGGTGTTTAATGTCTATAATTCTGAATGAGGCATTTAAAAGTATGGGATACCATGCCACTCAATGCAATAAAAGAAAATAACACATTTCAAAAACTTAGTACATCTACTCAGTGGCATAGCAATGGAGGGGCGGAGGGAGCGGTCTGTCCTGGGCAGCACATACCAGGGATCGGCATTTTGAGGAGGTAAAAATAGATGACAAGTTTTGTGTGCGTAATAAAACTGTTTTTAAATAGATGTTTAAACTGTATCATTAGTCCAATAAGAATAAATATTCTAAGTTCAAGATGATTAGATCCTTGATTGTAGTTCAATGGAAATAGATATTTTAGGTTTTTTTTTTAATTTTGGACATTGACAAATTATCAATGGCTGGGAAGGAATCTTACGACTGCTCCAGGTGGCAAAAACTGTTTTTATGCCACTACATCTACTCGGTTGTGCTTACTCTCTCAGAATAAGTAAAAGTTTAATTTCTGTGAAGACATCTGATTATGACATGAAGATTCATGCATTAAATGGCCCAAAAGGGTTGATATTTTATTTACTCAGTCGAGCACCAACCTAAGTTAGGCACAATGCCATTTTTACGTGCTCTATATCCCTGGGCATTTTGCATTCGGTGTTGCCGTTCACCTAGATGATTTGCTTTCCCAAGTTAATAAGCACCATCAGCCCGAGGTAGCTAACGGTGAAGGTAATAGTTTTGACAGGGATTTGAACTCGCGTAATACGATTCCAGAGCTGAAGCTTTTATCAATAATCAAGTTCTGTGGCTTAAAAAGGTTGATATGTCGTAAAACAAACCAAACCAAAATGATCAGACTGTGTGAGCCATGAGTCTTACGAAGAAATATACTGTTTACAGAATATGGGCTTGGAAGGACAACCATTTTCTGAATAGAAACAAGCTTAATATTTTTGGCAAAAGGCCTACGTAAGAAGAATATCAAAATTGGTTTGTAGTAATAGTGACATGCTTTTAAGCACCTCTTTAGTCCAATATGTGAACATGGTGCAGCCTTATCCAGAAGAAAGAGAAATAAAACTCAATTTTGTATAGTTGACAAGGATATTCTAATAACCTTATTTACAATCTAATGTGTGTCTGGCATGATTTAAGCAAGATAAAGAAATGCCCATTATCAAGCAACTGTCACTGACTTTTCTATATTTTTTTTTAACTTTTAAAGATTTACATAAAAAATAATTTATATGCTTTATTTATGAATGCTAACAAAGTAGACAAGGCAATAGTAATTTTCTTTGTTATATTTGATCAAATTATGTAGTTATTTTAGTTTTTTTGTGCTAATAAAGCACATTTGCATCTATATTAACTGTGAGACTCCTCTAGAGCATATGAGGATTTATATTATGTCTTCTACTGTAAAACAATTACCCCTTCCAGTTCTTAGTGGCAGCTCTTTGATTCAAATCATATAATTGCAATTTGTTCAAAAACTGGAAAACAAGTGCCATTTGGCCTTGTTGCCATAACCACATCATATCCACCCCGTCAGCCATTTTGATTTGGTAGTTATTTATGATCTTGTTCAGGGCCGTGCTTAGGGTCCCCGCAGACCCTGGAGTTCTTAAATTTTTAGCCATCTTACAGCCCCGACGCAGAATGCGTCATGTGGCCCCCTTTCCCCTAAAAAGGTAAGTTGCCCCCCCCATTAACATACTGGAGCCTTCGATCAAAGACCATATATACATACATATACAAATATATATTCAGAGAGATAGACATAAAGAGAGATGGATTGATAGGTATGTATTTTAAGTTTGAATGGTTTTCTAGTTAAGCCAAGGAGTCTTGCGGCCCTTAGGGAGCTTGCACCCCCCCACCGCAATTGCGGGGTCTGCGGGGGCACTAGGCACGGCCCTGTCTGTAGGCACAGACAACTATGAAATCTTTAATGATTCATTGATGCTTTTCTACACTCTTGATTTCTTTTTGCAATAAATTGCTTCTCTTTTTGACAAAGAAAGTCGGGTTGTTTCCTTTTTGTTTTGTTTTGAATGTGCATTTTCCTTAGAAACCATTTGTTTGAGAAATATGAAAACAGTAAAGTGGTCAACTAAATTTTATTTATTTAAGATATTTTACTTTTAATTTCATTTCTTTCCAGAACCATGGATCTCACTAAGCACAAGCATAATAGGCAATAAAAATGATCAAGATGATGGAAATATCACCAGCAACAACAATAATAGAAATAAAACAACATTTTGTGCTGCAGAATCATAGTCATTCCATTTGTGTTCAAAATTAAAATAATGCCATTGGGAAAGGTATGAATTTCTCCTCATTGCTTATATATTGGATGAACTGTTTTATACAATGTGTTTTATGGACTTCCTTATTAGTTGGGGAGGTCCACTTGGCTTAATCGTTAGTAACTCAAACTTTGAAATCGCAATATGTGAGTGATACAGTGGAAGAACCTAACAGCCCTTCATAGATGAAACGGACAGATTATAAAAAGACCCTCTCACGTGACTAAGAGGAGGAAGAACGAAAAAGACGTTTAAAAGACTCTTAACTTATATGTATCCCTTTGTATATGAAATCCCTTGTCCATAAACATAACCAGTTGTTCTGGTCTTGTTATATTATTTACTAAAATAAGATAACGGTGAGTACGAATCCAAGTCTTTCCATTTGCATTAATAATTGAACTAATACCCTTGGAAAAGGTATTAATCATCACATTTCCTCTAGCTTTGGGTTAATTAGTGCAGATTATGTTATTAAAAAACTACATATTGACAAAAAAATTGTTTATGAAAAAAACTAAATGTGGACAAAAAGAATGTTTATGAAAAAATGATTGTTCTCAGCACTAAATAACCTAAAAAGGTTAATATGCTGTAAAACAAAATCAAAACCAAACCAAACTAAAACTGGTATATTTTGCTGACTTGATGGACTAAAATTGGAATGAAAAAAACCCCAAAAAAAACAAAAAAACAACAAAAATAAAACATATACTGCTTCCCTCCTAAACATATAACAGAAAATTACAAATTTTTTTAGAGACTTCTGTATCTAAATACAGCAAATATTAATCTAAAAACAAAAATGGAAATGTGAGATTGCTTTTGTAATTATAGCAACACATAGAATTGCTCTGGGAGACAATGAGAAAAAAAAAGAAAATAATATTAAGCTAAAATACAACTAGGTTGAATGTGAAATGTTAAGAATAATGTTATAACTTTTGTAATTGGATCCTTCAATAACATATCAATATAGCCATCAACTAATGACTTAATAGGAATAATTACATTTTTTTAAGTTGTCCACAAATCTTTTACAAAGGGCAAACTGTAAGCATTTTAGAAAATTCTGTTGTGTATAGAATCTATTAATGATTCAGAATCAGTAGGGAAAGTCCACTTGAGGCAGACTGTTGATCTACTGAATGAAGTGTTCATTCCAAATCTTTTCTATAGCATATCAACTTTTTTAGGTCATTTAATGCCAAGGATAATCATTTTTTGATAAACGTTCCTTTTGCCCAGTCAGTGTTTTGAATAACACAATGTGCAGTATTTAATCCATGGCTAAAGGGAAAGTGTGGATTTATTCCTTTCCCAAGGGCGTTAGTCCAATTATGAATGCAAACAGAATGTCTAGGATTCAAACTCGCATATTACAATTTTGAAGTCTGAGCGCCTACCCACTAAGCCAAGAGAACTTCCTTAACTAATAAGGAAGTAAAAAAAAGCACATTGTATTGCACATTACATTAAATTTATAAACGATGAGGATTCAATAGCATTCATTTTTTATCTTTTTTTAATGATTTCCAAAAAGAAATATTTTTTATAGAAATGCATTCTCATAAAACCTTGACTCACCCTGCCAAATAGATTTCAGTATAAATCAATGAGAATAGTAAAGATGGAATATATTCATTCTATTACTGGTCTTTGAATGATGTAACTGTTCAGATAACAAGTGAAAGAGTTCAGAACACCATTTTGGGAAGAACCATGACACCCATCCTTGATTTACATGAATGTATTGATATCTAATAGAGAAAAATCAATATTGGTTGATTCAGTTCTAAAAAGAAATTCGATTTGAAAAAGAACATTCAGAAAAATCCATTTTACAACACATATGGCCGTCATTACATATGTTAAAAATAATGGAATATTTTGCAATTGTTTTACAATATGTATGATGGCATTAGAAATTCAGAAAAATCCATTTTACAACACATATGACCATCATTACATATGTTGAAAATAATGGAAAATTTTGCAGTTGTTTTACAATATGTATGATTTTATTATTTCCTATGAATATCAAACCACAAATATTGATACATCTATGCATGTGTGCATGGCAATAGAGATCAACAACTGCACATGTATAAAAAAAAAACATTTAAAAAAAAAAAAAAAAGTAGGATAAAAGATATGGTTATCATATTAGACCAATGCTATAAAATTTCAATTTATTAAAACCATAATTAGAACATAGAGTGTGAATTATTAATATGTTGTGACAAATGAATGAACTGTGAAATAGAGAAAAAAAAAGTATAAACCTTCCTAATGGTTTTCATAAACTAAAATTTTATATTTAAGGGCATATATGAAACTCAATCTTGAAGTTGCGGAGTCAATGGTCTTTGTGTTTACGCTTAACTAATATATATATATGTTATATATTAGTTAAGTGTAGACATGGCGTTAACGGCCTTTGGTGACTGTCAGTTTCTCACCTGCACAGTCATCAGAACGAAAGATTATTATTATTATATATATATTGTATATTATTGTGTGTGTGTGTATATATACAAACATGTGAAGCTTATTAGAACACTGACCCCCAACATAAGATGGAAGGTCAGAAGGATCGAAGGGTTCCTACAAAGTATATTAAAGGTAAAAATTTCCATTGATTTTAATGTATTTTGTATTAATAATATATATATATATTTTTTTGGGGGGGCAGCGACGGTGGAGCTTAAGTAAAAGCTTGGGCTCTGGAATCGTATTACGGGAGTTCAAATCCCAGTCAAAATCATTACATTCACTTTAGCAGCCTCGGGCAGATAGGGTTCGCTAACTCGAGAGAGCAGCTGAAGGGTAACACCGAATGTAAAAAGCCTGGGTAAGAGCACCTAAAAATGGCCTTGTGCCAAACTTGAGTTGGTGCTCACCAAGTAAATATATTATATATATATGTATATATATGAATTTGTAAGAACCCCAATCTCATTTTGAACCATTTTTAGCAGCATATATTTATACTTTTAATATAATCAAATACAAAATCAAACTTAGACATTCATAAATATTTTAATAGAGATCTATAATTGAGTGTTCAAATGCATGTACTCTTACATAAATAAACATCTGCTTGTATCAACCTTATAAAAAAAAAAAGTAAATTTCAATAATTTTTCTTATTTTTTTCTCTTCTTTTTTTGAGGGGGTTGGGTAATCTCCCTATTCTTTGTTTTCTGTTTTATATTTCTTACTTGAATTCCAATTCATCTTTCTTCTCTTCTTATAAAATTTATTCACCAGGAAAAATCCTACAGCTCAAATATATTGATCCACAATAGGGTTATTGCAAAATGAAGAAAACTGCTTACTGAAAAGATTGACCTCCTACTCCAATACTTTAGGCTCAAGCAATTGATCAAGCAAATATGGATGCTTCCAGAAATGGTTTTTACTAGAAAAGATAATTCCTTGGGATACTTGTATTGATCTACTGAATGGGATTTTGTAAATTAAAGGGGTTGGACAACTATAAAACGTTTTTAGGTGTTTGTATGTCATTTGAATTTCAATGACAAAATGTAAAAAGAACATAGATGCTTTGATTTTTTTTTAAAGACATTTATTATATGAATTAAATAACCCAAGTTTGTTTATATGCTAGTAAAATGAATTATTAAATAGATTAGATAGATCAAGAAGTTGATATGCTGGTAAAATAAACTATTAAATAAATTAAATAAACCTAGAGGAGTTAGAGGTACACAGTTCATTATGTAAATAAAAAAACAAAGTTCCTTCTTTTAAAGGTTAATATTTGTATTCATCATTATCAAACGATATCTATATATACAAATATTACTGGTAAATATGTATTGGATCAACATTTTTCTGTTATTTCTTTATTTATCATACTTAGACTATCCTTGACAAAGAGTGGAATAGAATTCCACAAATAATATCATAATTAAAACTAATTGAATATGTATATTTTAGTTTGACAAAAGGTCTAAAAACTAATGTTACTTTTACAAAGTTATTTGATTAATGTTTTATATTATAGAAAATCTATTAATGATATTTTGCAATCATAAGCTGTTTTAAATAGAGTATTTTGAAATGATATAAATTGGAAACGTTATTTATTTTCTAAAGCAGTGAATACATATTAAAGAAAAAGAGTTTGGTCACATAGATTTTTAGACAATTTTTATGGTGAATTTTTTATCCTATTTGATACTGAAGAAAGCTTAACTCAAGAGGAAATCATCTCTTTTCCCAAATGCTGATAAAAAGACAAAAAAAAAAGGAAAATAATAATTTACCAAACAAATTGATCCCTGAATAATATTGAGTCAAAGGCTATACAATTGAGTCAAATATACAATTTGGGATAAAACAATTGATTTAACCAACATGTTGGTTTGAGAATTAACTTGACTTGTCATTATATTTTAGAATCAACTAATTGATCAAAAAATAAACTGCTTTAGTTCATTCTACCTACAAAAAAAAACAAATATAAAAACTGTAGTGACCCTATCATAGATGATATTGACAACTGCATATTGCAAAAACAAAAAAGAAAAAGAAATAAAAAGATTTAACCTAATTACTGTTTTAGCTGATTAACAAACAAACTATAAAACAAAAAGATCCCAGCAAGTAGTTTGTATCTAAAAATCAAGAATGTAAGGATATTAAGAAAAAGGAAAACAAAAATAATGATAAGTGTAGAAAAAAAGAAAAAATTATAAATCAACAGAATAGTTTTGGTTTCATCAAAATCATTGAGCAAAGTTATTCACTAGAAAAGTAGTTTAACTTGACATTTTTGGTTCAATTTTTTGGTGTTGATTCAAAAAGTAATAAAGCAAGCCAGAGAAAAGAATATTTGTTGTAGATTGATTTTATAAAAATTCCTGAAGAGCAAAGAAGATGATCACAAGAAGAAATCATTCCAAATAAAATCATCGATCTTTAAATTGACAAATGCACATTTGAAAAAAAAAAATATTTAAACAGTGGAATTTAAAATGTAATATTTATGAGGCAATACTTTTGAAGGCATTCTACAAGTATTTTAATAGTGTTTCTGAAGCCTTCATCATTTGGTATTACTTAGGGATATGATGCACCCTGATTGGATATCATGTAGTAGGACTTCTCTGTGAAAAGTTATATATATGCCAGAGAAAAGAATATAAGTCGTTGATTGATCTTATAAAAATCCTGTAGTGCAAAGCTGATGATCACAGGAAGATTTAATTCCTTATATAAAATCATTGACCTTTAAATTGACAAATGTACATCTAAAAAATCTATTAAAACTGTGGGATTCAAAGTACAGTGTTAAACTAAAGTTTTGTTCATGAAGCAATACTTTGAAGGTATACTACAAATATTCAATAGTGTTACTTAAGTATCTATCATTTGGTATCAACCCAGGACATGATGCATTCTGATTGGATGTCAGAGTTTCTATGGCTTCCATTTCATGAATTTTCCAGGAAAAATTATATGGACAATATATTTATCTGGTCGAGCACAAGTTTTTATTTATATATATATATATATATATATATATATATATATACACACACATAAAATTTTCATGTTATAAAGTTATACGATAGAAAAAATGTATGCACCCCCAACAAAGGCATGATAAATTTAGTTCTTATGATTTATCATGCCTTTATTAAGATTGCACATATTTTCTGCTATCACATATATATGAGTGTGTGTATTAGTGTGTATATATATTTCTACTATTGTATAAATGGTTAAAACTTGCACTTATTCTGGTGTATGTCTATACCGAGATGTTTTGTGCTAAAAGCAATTTATTTTCCTTTATGTATCCTATTGTCATAAAACTAGTGTTCACATAATGAAAAACGTCCCTTATTTAAATCCCACAGGATATCTGGCTATTTCTGTCTGTAGCTTTCACCTTATACTAAACCTTATCTGACATTATCTGATTTGCTGAAAGGTCCAACATTTCCCTTAAAAATCAATTGTTAATATATTACTCATCTATGAAGATTGTATTGCATTAAAACCGTTTATTTGTAGATATATTAATTCATAGAGAAAACATATTTGTAGTGTTGTGTTCGCCTGTTCAAGAATAAAGCAGAATGCAGTTTCGGTTATAGTAGGAAATATATTGAGTAAAAAGTTACATAGGAGAGAGAGAGAGAGAGAGAGAGAGAGAAAGAGAGAGACAGACAGACACTGGGACAAGGTATTGCTTATTTACCAGATGGAAATGGTTTTTGTTTTAGTAGGAAATGTATTGAGTCAAAAGTTACATAGAAAAAGAGAGAGAGAGAGAGAATGGGACAAGCTATTGCTTGTCTGCTAGATGGAAATGGTTTTTGTTTTAGTAGGAAATGTATTTCATTTCTTTTTTTTTTTTCTTGGCAATCCATCATTGTCTAGAATTCTCAGGGCCGTGTTTAGGGGCCCTCGCAGACCCTGCTACTGCAGGTGGTGGGTCACAAGTTCCCTGAGGGCTGCAAGGCTTCCTGGCTTTGCAAAAATTTTTAAATCTAAAAATTTACCAAAATAATTTATTATTAGGATTAAGTAGAAAATCATTATTACACTTATATATTAAAATATATATACTTACAACCCACTTATGCGTACTTTGCATTAGGGCCACTATATGGCTAAGCACGGCACTGGCATACTTTTAATGTATAACTGTTGTTATGACTTGAATAGCCACAATGAAGACAGAATACTTGATAGGTTTAAACAAGTCCAAGCTGTTACCAATTAGCCTCATTGGCCTTTCAAGGTTTTTCTGAATAAACCTTCCTTTATTTCAGATATCAATGAATGCCTTTTTCCAATGGTTTTCCAATGTGGCCAGAACAAGCTTTGTAATGATATGGTTGGTGGCTATGAATGTGATAAATGCATCTATGGCTACCAAGGTCCAAAATGTGATGAAGCGATTGATGAATGCAGTTTAGATGTCTGCCTTAATGGAGCCCAATGTAAAGATGGTCCTGATCCTTATGATTACAGCTGCTTCTGTACGGCAGACTTTACAGGTTAGTATTTTAGTTCCTTTTTTTTTGTGTCAAAGTGTTATTATTTGACCTCAGATACCATAAGTTTGAACCCAAGATCTTGACTGGTTTCCATAAATAAATTTACCAACCAATTTTATGTTAAGGTTTTTGGTTTAAAGCAAAAAATCTTCCATTTTTGTCACTAGGAAATAAAATCAGGTTGAATATCAATTTATGGAAGCTTAAAAAAGATAAAAAAAAAATTTATTTTTTTTTAAATATAATTATTTTTTATTGTTTGTTAGTTATTTTCATTTCAATTTTTTATTTGTTTTTATAATAAACACAATAACAAGTATTTATTTTTCTGGAATTAAAATTTATATCAATTTAACAGATTAAAAGATGAATTACTTTCTATTTTTTCTTACTTTTTCTCCCAGTTATGGATTAAATACTGTAAACAATTTGTTTTGAAAAGAAAAACATTTGTATAAAAAAATTATTTCTAGCATTAAATTTCTATCAATTTCAACCAAATATACTAATTTTAAACAATGCCTATTTAAATAATTATTATGATTTGGTTATCTACAATGAAGACAGAATATGTAATAAGGTTTAATAAGAACATTACGTTACAGAATGGTAAAATGTGGTTGTCTGATCAACTGAGTGTATTTAAATAATTGTTATGATTTCGTTATCTACAATGAAGACAGAATATGTGATAAGGTTTAATAAGAACATTAAAGTACAGAATGGTAAAATGTGGTTGTCTGATCAGCTGAGCGTCTAATGTAACACCAGAACTTGACCCTAGGCTGAATCAATCCTTGTTTAAATGGACACTGGCCGAGTCCATTTGGAGGGGGTGGTTTCATCAAAACAAGTTACAAATTGTTTTTTGTTTAGTTGTCTTTAAATTGACATTGTTAGTAAATTTTATTTCCCTAAAGGAATCTTTATGCAAAAAAGTCTTGCACAATTCTTACTTTCTTATTAACTCTCTGTATATTGTATGTTTCTAAAAAAAGGTTTTCTCAAAATTTAAATAAATTTAGAAAGATTTTTAAAAAGTAAAAAGCAATTTTCATTCTGGTTTTAAGTGTGGATTTTTGGCACATTTTAACTTTTGATTTCATTGTGATTAAATCAGAAGACATGTTTAAATGGAAAAGTTTCCTTAACAACTTTTGATCAGCCAAAGTGAAAAAGTCTTTGATAACAAACAAAAACAATAATTCTTCTCATTTCTAATAAAAACTAAACAAAATGACAAAAATACAAGAGAAATATAAACTTACAAACTATAAATTGTCAAACAAAATGAATAACAATTAAAAAATATAGAAATATAATTATTCATAAAACAAGACAAGAATTATACAAAACATGCAGTTTTTTGAAAAAAGCAAAAATAAGACATTGAAGCTAAACTAAAGATTTTCTGAAGACAATAATCATATTTGCTGATTTTTCAAACAATAAAAATATTAATATTTTTTATCAATTTCAGAAATACTTATTAAATAGTACTTTTACTAAATAAATTCTCCAATAATTTATAAAAGAACAGCAATTTAAAGATGGATTAAATTTTAAAAATAAAGCAACTTTAATATTTTTGGATAATTGTGATAATGTCATTGTGTTTCATTAAAAATTGAATAAGATTAAAACTAACAAACTGATCATGAGGGTGAAAAAAAAAATACTGCTGCTTTCATTTTATCCACAAAGAAATTCACAAATATGTTTGATGTTTACACATCTTACATTGAATAAAATATTTCTTTTTAGTTAAGTTAAAACTAAAAAGAAATTCTTTAACAAGAATAGCATTGGATTAAATGCAATTTCACGAGTTTTTGTAAAGTCTAGAAAGCTAAGAGAAACAAGTTATGAAGTGATTCACAAAACCCAAAAATATAGACTAAAATGAAAAGAAAAAAGAATTTCAATCCTAAATGATAAAGAGATACGAATATTCTTTTTTTCTTTCATCTGAATACTTCAGAATTAAAATTTTATTTTATTTTATCATGCAAAAACATGTAATTCTTTGAAAGCAATGAAAATTTGAATTGTTTTAAAATTTTTTATTTACTTCAATTTTTTCATAAAAGTATTTAAAAAATCAATAAAAATAATAAAAATGAAAAAATAAATTTTGTGAATGTGAAAATGGAAAAAAAAGGAATTTACCAAAAGTGGAAACGGAAGCACGTGAGATTTGAAACAGAAAATTAGCTTGCTGATTTATTCCCTCCTTACCAACGTATCAGACAAAGGAGGTTTTGGAATCCTATCATTACATCCTGGTCATTAAAGGATTTAGATAAAAATTTGCTCCAATGAGAAAAGAGAATAAAAAAATGAAATAAGCAATAAGTAAATAGGAATTAATTTATTCTTTCTTAAACTTGTTAAATTCTTAAATAAATTTCTTTAAAAAAAAAAGGGGGGGGCTTCAAAAGACAATATAAAATTTGGAAAAAAAAAAGGGTCACAAAAAAACAAATAGCAGACAAAAGACCAATTTCTGAACTACCTTTGCTGAATCAACATCTTATGTGAGTAGTAGTATTAGTATCATTTGTACTTGTGAGAACCACCTTGAAATTAATGCTAGTTTCTTTATCACCTTTAAATAAAGAAAACACAAAAGATACCAAATCAAAATTATCACAAAATTTCATATGATTTTCTATTCACAAACAATAATTAAGTGGTTTGAATTATCATCAAAGCAGTTTGCTGTTACTAAACCTTTTTTTATCTCAATATGGCTGCCCTTAAAAACTAGAAAAGCTGAAAGAAGGGTTAATAAAGCTCAGTTGACATGAAGGGAACTTTTCAAAAAAAAAAAAAATATCTTGGCAAAAATTAAATAAAAAAATTGCAATGCAAAATTTCATTGTTTTTTTTTTAACCCTTTAAACCCCGACTTATCAAAATTACCAAGTAGTCACTCAGAGTCGTTATATTAGTGGAACATATTAAAGACAAAATATTGATGTGTTTTCTTTTGCCTTTTGTTGTCAGGGCCAATATATCGGCCTCTTAGAATCCAAAGGGTTAAATAGTAAAACAAAAGGAATAATAAAAAATTTTTTTTAAATGATTTTTGGACATTTGCCAATTTATTTTTGTTATTTTTTTTTCAAGCCTAGTTTCTATAGAATGACATCCAAAACTGAAATTAGGTTTCAGAATAAGTTTGTAAATGATTTTATATTTTCTTTTTTTAAGAATGACTTTTTAATTTTTAACCAAATCTACATAATTTATTCAAAAAGCTTTTCCTACTCTACAAAATTTTGCTAATTGTCTTTTTTGGGTAATTTAATTTTTGATTACTTTTTTGGGATTTTTTAAGCCTTTTGATTCCTGAAGGAACATAGGGCCCCAACGGTGCTTCTCAAATGGACCTGGTTCTTATATCTACCGCTGTATGAATACATTTGTAATGGCCAAAATGAATATGTTTACCTGAATTTAAGCCAGCTACTTCAGGAATCCAGAAGTTCAGGATTCCTTAATACGCTTAATCCTGTTTCTCTCAGCACCTGTGAATTGGTATCACACAGTTCAATATTTAATAGATTAAAAAAAGCTTAACTAATTATTTGGTTTAGATAAAATTTCCAGGATATATTTATCAAATTATTTCATAAGAAATGACCTTTTAAAGATTAAAAAAATACTTTTGCATTATCAAGCAAAAAATACCTAACAATTTATTCACATATTTCTTAAATATTAACAATTAATGTATAATAATCAAAAGGTCTTAGTTATTTTGCTGAAGATAAATAAACAGTAATATTTTGACAATACTTAAAATGACTCTACAGCAAAAATCTCTGCTTTTTCAAAATCTTTGTAAGAAAACGCTTTAGAAATTTGTTTTTGAACAAGTCATTAACAAAAAAGCTATTAGGATTAATACACACACTGCTGTTGAATGTTGCAATCCTTTTTAAACCTAAATGAAACATTCGAAAAATCAATATGCATTACAAAGATTAGGCTAAGTAAGTAGTTCAATTCATTTTTGCAGGTTTTTTCTTATAAAGATGACAATGTTAAAATGCTTTGATACAAATAAAATTTATAACAATTTCTGTCATTTTTCATTCATTAGGTTTAAGCCAGTTTCCTGCTGTTCCTTCTTTAAGCAAATGGTTGAAATAAGGAAAATTAGAATTTTTTATAGAGAATTCATCTTTTTAATTTAAATTGAGGAATTAACTTTATTATTCGGACTTTTGTCCTCAGTAGGTGTTTTGATGTTTACATATTCAGTGCACTGCACACCTAATTAGAAAAACAAATAATTGGATTTATAAGACCAACAAATCCAACCTTTATCGCCCTCCAGAGCCCATGGCGCAATGGATAGAAGCGTGGGAGTCTCTACAGTTCCAGGTGAGCATTGTTGAAAGATAACAGTTTCAATTCCAACCCAAATTGGCCAGAGGGATTTACTTGGTCACAAAACAAAAGACGGTTCAATAGACAACAACTATGGAAGGCAGTGATTACTGAGGATTAGGTGATGAGACCAAGCATTTCTATCTGATGTTACAGTTAAAAACACCTGAAGATAGCCTGAGGGACACTAGGCTGAAATGCAGTGTAGAAACATCAAAAACCACTAAGATGAGGACAAAAGTCCAAATAATAAAGTTAATTCCTAAATTACGAAGCCTCATCCAAGAAATAAAATTATACTTTAATTTAAATTCAGTTGATAAATAAATGTGAAGTAAGTCTCCTCAGCAGCAGCTAGTTTCAAGTAGAATATGGAATAAAGGCTAATAGTTTAAAGTCGTTTGCAATAAATTCCAATTTACTGGTATAACCTGTGCCAGCTGTGGGTTGCGAGCTTGTTACAGTCAAACCGTCGGTTCGATACACTATTGGGTGTCCTTTTTTGGGTGGTTGAAGGATCGTCCATGGAAAGTCAGGAGATCAAGAGTCTGTGATATGTCTAGCACTAGCAGTCATCCGCTCCGGGCATGGATCCAGTGGTGGACATCCTCGGTCTATGGCAAGAATGTAATCCAGGGTGTGCCAGTGTTTTGGATCGAGGACAGGGAAATAAAACTGGCATATTTAACATGACTGATCGAAATAATTTAAATGGACATTAAATAACCTTTCAAATAACAATATTCAAGATTTGCCCCAATGTATAAACTTTCTCTATTTTTTTCACTCCAACTAATTAAAAATTTGTAAAACCTCTCTCATTATCTTTTGAACCCCGACTTATCAAAATTACCAAGTAGTCACTCAGAGTCGTTATATTAGAGGAACATATTGGGCAGCGAAGGTGGTGTGGTGTGGACTGTGGAGCATTGGTAAAAGCTCGGGCTCTGGAATCATAGTATGTGAGTTCAAATTCCAGTCAAAACCATTGAATTCACGTTATAAATAGCCTTGCGCCAAACTTGGTTGGTGCTGGCTGCTCACCAAGTATAAATAATATTGAAGCCAAAATATTGGTGAGTCTAGTCTACTTTTGCTTATGGTCAAAAGGATTAAATTTAAAAAAAATCAAACTACTTGCTTGTTTTTTTGGGTTTTTTTTTTTAAAATATTTGGATTGTTTCTGTCTGTAATGTTGCGAGAGAACTTAACTTCATCAAAGTTAAAAAAGAAAAAAATGACAGCGAAAAAAACAGTTTTAAGGTTTCATGAAATTGCATAATATTAGTTTTAAAACCATGTTGGAGTTACGATAAAATCGCAATTAAATAATTTTCAAAAAAACATTTTTCTGAAACTCAGTTTCCAAGAAAATAACATTTAATTGACTTAAACTTGTAGTTGTTTAAATTATTATTATTATTATTTAAACCATTAAAATCATTTATTTATAAACAACTTTTGATTTTTATAGAAAGTATAAACCTAATTATATTTTTAAAACAAAAAAATATATATAACTTTTTCTAGAATGTTTAATAAAATTTCAAATTTACTCCTATGTCCCCTCAAAAAAAAAAATAATGACCCAGTTAGTTTTTCAGCACGATTTTTGTAAACAAGTTTTGATTATTTTTCTACATGTTTTTAAGTTGTTTTAGGTATGGGATGGTTTTCTTTAGTTTATTTTGGGAAATGTTTTTACTAATTTAAAACAAAACAAAACAAAAACAAAAAACGAAAAAAAAAATCTTACGAAATATTGAAAAATTTGTTTACTTTTTTGAGTGAATTTTTTTTTTTTAATTCTATTAAAAACTATTTGTTTATTAAGAAGGTTATATTTGACATTTAATAAAAATGATACAAGGCTTATCTTTCACATAAACTTGGAAACTTATTCAGACATTTTAAAGTAGTGAGAAAAACAAAAACAGAACTTGTTTTTAATCTTTCTGAACCGAAAACCGATGTGGAGGGTGGGACTGACTGGTTGGTCGCCCTGTTACCCTAAATAGAAATTGACAAATTGCAGAAATAGAAAAAATAGAGGAATAAATCACACACAACTGCGAAATTCACCAACAAATTAAAGTCTTATTCTAAAAATAAACACCTTTAATTATATTTATGTCAGAAGGAAACGGTAAGAAAAGATTTAGTTAAAAAAAAAACAGTAAAAAATACTACAGGTTAAATTCTTGTTGTTGAGTCATAACCCAAATGTAAGAGCAGAAAAAAAAAGATCGAATTACATCCAATCCAGTATTCGTGTCAGTTATAGAAGAAGAAAAACAATTGTAAATATTAAATACTTACTTCAAGATAAGTAAAACAAACTGATTAAAAAAAACTTAAAATTTCCTGCAACACGTGTTTAAAAACAAAATTTTACAAATGAAGAAATAAAATTATTTCCCTTTGATGACAATCTCGTTTTTTTTTATGCCCCAAGAACTTCCTGTCTAATAAATTCTAATTTATTTGAATTATTTTTCAATTATTTTTAATCTACCACTAAATATTAATGTCAAAATTGACCAATAAAACAATTCAATATTTCATTGTAGTTTTTTATCAGATTATATTTGTAAAAAAACTTTTGTACTATTATTTTATTAGTGTTTTTACTGTTGTTGTGCTGGTTGGTGAAATGCCATTTCACTGAAATGGTGTTTGGTGTGGTGATGACTTGGGTGTGTTAGTGTGTTCTCTTCTCCTTGTGCGAGTGCAATCAGTGCATACACACGCAGTGGCATGGAGTGCAGTGAATGCACTTCACTTCACTTGCCCTCACTCAATGCCACTTGTGCATAGTGTGCATTTTACTTCAATTTCAGATGCTTGTTGATTTTTAAAGTTTTGTTTTCAATTATTTATTCATCGAACAAACCCAGTCCTTAGTATTTTTAAAGTCTTAAAATTTTGTAAAAGAAAAAAAAAGGATTTTTAAATAAATAGAATTATTTTATTTTTTTAGTACCAACAGGAATAATTAATTATTATATATCAACATATTGCATTTGATAAACAGTTTTTTATAATCAGTTTCTTTACGAAATTAGAGAAACTGTCAAAGTGATAGATGTAGGTTGTTTTCGTTTGCACTCACTGGTATTGACTAACTTTTTTCTCAATTTTTATTACTGTTTTCAAAATAACGACAGTAAATATTATAT
>JAUZSX010340048.1:5000-10606 GCA_034780655.1 Idiosepius hallami
TGGAGACGAAGGAAGACTACAGACAGCTTTAAAATAAATCCCTTGAACATGTCCCAACTCCCTCCTTCCAGTATTGTTGCTATTTGTCAGTGGAGTCAGTAAACAGTACGTACACAGTCCATAATCATCACACCATCAGGAAGGTCTGACGTGTCGAGTTCCAAGCGGTTGGGCTTGATCGTTCCGTACTTTATTTTAATCGAATAAATTGTTATAAGAAAACTAAAACAGAATTAACTTTTTAAAGTTTTATTCAACTAAATTCAGCAAGAAAAAGAAGAATTCATATCTCGCTTATTTTATAAGTGGGGGTCTTTTAGTTTAAACAGGGACAGAGCACGCCCAGCAGCAGCAGCAGCAGTTACAGGCAGCCTGGCGGCACTGGCAGCAGGTTTGGGGTCCTCGTAACAATGATTAAAAAAAGAGATGAAAAAAATTAGTAACTAATTTTTTTTCTACTTAAACCAATATGATGATGTACAGACAGATAATCAATCAATGAGGCAAGAAGCATTAAACTGGAAAACATTGTGAAAGTAGTGAGTGAGCCCTTATTGCATTTTTTGTTGAAATGGAGAAAGAAAGAGTTCGTAATACGAATAATCTCAGTCCGCACAGTAAGTGAGCCGCCGGTAAGTGAGCCTGAGCCTCCCCCTCATCCCACCTGCCCTTGGTCATTACCATTCCATTCAATACTCAAAATACTTACGGTCAACACGACGACAGAAACAGCAGAAATCAACACAAATTAAAGCAACAACACTTAACATTATTAGAGACACAACATTAACACACTCTTCTTCTCAAAGAACACACATAACACACTCACTCACAGAGCACCAAAAAAAATGATTTAATGTTGATGATCAAGCTTTTACATAAAAATAAAACAAATCTAAAAATTCAATATAGATGAATAATCAGGATTATTGTTTAATAAATATTTTTTTAATAAAGGCTGTTGAAGCAACAGAATTGAACGTAGGCATTGAAAGGACCAGAGCGTGGTGGGATGTTTGAGGATGAGGTGATATCCCCGAAATATAACAAATAAAAAGAAAACAGCTAATAACAATACCTGCACCACTGACTGCACCACAGTGCAGTGTAGTGAGCACCCACTAGTAGCACCAGTCACCACAGCATTTAACCCTTTATAAATTCTTTTTTTATTATATATTATATGATGCTTCAGAAGAACTATAATTTATTAAAAGGATTATTGTTTGTTTGAAAAAGAAAATCAAAGATGAACCAAACAACCGGCAAACGAAGAAGAAGTCTCTAAATACAACTGGACAACTTTGGAATGGAAGAAGGAAGAAGCTAAGCTCTCTCCAAGAGGGCGCACACTCACACACAGACACAGTTTGTTGGTTAAATGAACAAAAACACTTTTACTTCGTTGTTGCAATTTCAGTAAATAGTCTAATGTTGATTGTTTATGATTTTTACTGATAAACAATAAAAAAAATACTTTTGAAAAAATCCCTGATCATTTTAGTTTAAAATGCAATACAAGTGTTTAAGTTAAAATCTGATGTATGTATTCTTCCGCAGCTGTCGTTTGTTTACGGACTATTTTATTTTTATATATGCACGTGTAGGAGGGGAAAATGCGCACAAACGTTCATATTTGTCTTTAAGTAAAAACAATTTCTTCTCCCCAAAATGATTTAATTATTTTATAAACATTTAACTAATTAAGTCTGTAAAGGAAGAAAAGAATGAATAATTTTTAAACGAAGAAAACCAAACCACAAGCGCAATTTGACATTTTTCTCTAATTCTCCTAAGACTGTACCCTTTCTTCCCCACCTACAACCACCAGTCGCAGTCCTGAATAATCGTCCTAGTCAAGTCAGTGGTTTTGTTGTGTTGTTGGTTGGTTTACAGAGGAGGGGAAATAATAAGAAAATCCTGTTGATATATAAAGCTTTTACTTAGATTTACAAGAACATCTTAGAAAGAAAAATATAAAATGTAAGTATTTTATTTTATTTGCAAAATTAACTCATATTTCGTTTCTTCTTACGTTTTTCTTTTTTAAATTCTTGTCAGTTTTGTTTTTATCTTCTTTTTTTTTCGAATTAAACTTTAAAAAATATTTTTATCATCATGTGATTTGTATTTGCTATCAATTTGTTCATTTGTTTCTTTTTCTTCTTATTCAATAACACAAACGCGCGCAACCGCGCACCCCGCACCGACCGCACATACACACACACACACACACCACAAAAATAGCACAAAACTAACCGAAACCCTGTCCCATTAAACTACCTAAATTATAACAAATTAATCTTAATAAAATGATAAAAAAAAAGAAAATTTAATGATTTAACCTATGGGGTATGGGATATTTTTTACGTCCGAAAACTATGCTTAGTATCACTTTCGCGGGTTAAGTACGTCGTGCCGTCGTCGTACTAACAACAACGAACAACCAAGTCTTAACAAAACCACACATCACGCAAAGAACAGCAAACAGCACAGAGTATACCTATTTCGTTATACTTGACATTTTATCATTTAAATTTTAGATTGGGATAGATTTATTTAGAATGAAAATATTTTTAATAATGTCTTTTTATTTGTAGACTTGAAAATTACTTATTGCGCAAATTGCTTTTCTTGCAATGTGCATTTATTTCACTGCATTATTTTTGTGCTGTCTGCTGGTGCCTGCTATAATGAATTATTTATGAAAACAAAAACAGCTCTAAGAGAATCCTCATTCATTTTGCATCTTATTCATAAAAAAAAACTGGAGTAAAATTACTTCTGAAAGGGAATTTTTAAATAAATATGTTAGAAATAAAATGACCTTATTAATGGTAAATGTGAAGAAACATAAAATTTAATATAAAACTAAGCAAAGGAAGAAGTACGGAAGAAGGAAATTCCTTGACAGTCAAATAATTCAAACAAAAATGTTAAGTTTTAAGAAAATGGTTTAGTTTTTTTGCATTTGATGATGATATGCAGGAGGATCCCCGGAATTAGTGCTGCCTGTTGTTCTGTGCTGTTGTTTGGCCATAATTATTATTTCTTTTTTCTTTTCTTAAGAAGCTCTTTGTTGCAAGAAGCTCTTTTAATGAATGATAAAGAAAGTACGTAACGCAATAAACAGCCTCTTCTTTAACGTCTCTTGATTTAATTAAATTCATTTTGTTTTGTAATTCTGAAGTGTTTGAAATCAATTAAACTTACAAGAAGATTTAATTGTTGTTGTTGTGAGATTTTTTTTTTTAATTAGATGAAGATTTATTTATTGATTGCCTTCGTTATTGTTGTTTTTACAATAATAATTGCTTTGAAAAATAATTTGTGGAGTGAGTGAGTGAGTGCTAACTGACTGCTCTGACAATCTTAATGCTACCAACTAATTTGATGTCTTAGTTGTTGATTATTGCAGTCTGAAAAGAAGTGTAAACAGGAGGACCGACCGAAGAGCTGAGATTTTCAAAGTTTTTTTTTTATCTTAACAAAAATAAAATTGTAAGTGAAAAAAAAAATCACTCTTCGAATTGACATAACTGGTTGTTTTTGGATTTTAAAATGGTTTACCTTTAAATTTACGATGGACCATAACATAAACGACATAAACGACGATAAAGACAACCTTTTCTGCGTGTTTTTCGTTACACCTGAGGTTAGAGGTTAGGGTTAGAGGTCCTTATTTGTGGGAACTTTCCAACAGGCGAATTATTTTAATTTAAAATAAATAAATTTGAATTATGCTTTTGCTTTCCTCAAACAATTTGTTGAAGTCTGTCTATTTTCAGGCGTTATTTTCTTTCTTTACCGTATAAAAAACAAATTCATTTATTCAAAATAATTCCTTCAGAACTGGACCCCAACAAAGTTAGAGCAAATAATGTCTGCTAAAATAAAGAATCTACATTTTTTAAACTCACTCATCATTGGTGATGATGATGATGATGATGGTGTTGGTGTATGGTTACAAGTGTTGGTGTGTGATGGAGGTGGTGGTGTTTTGTGAAAAATCTGCCAACTTTTAAAATTCCTTTGCACCCTGATGTAAAAAGCAAAAAAAAAAAACAAAAAAAAACTAACGAACAGACGGTAAAGCCTTTAATTTCTTTAAGTATTTTTTATTTGTTGGACAAAATGTTTCAAAATTTTTGAGTGGATAATTTCCACAATATTATGGACGCTTCTTCTTCCTTTTCCCTACGCATAGTTTCAAAGACATGATTGAAAATACTATAAAGAATTACTATTATCTTTAAATGATGGTCAATTTATTAATCAAAAATTATCTTTGGTGTTTTTGGTTCAAGTTGTTGAATGAATGCACTCTTTGTTAATCTAAGGGAAATAACTCGTGTTGGTTTCCAATATCAGAGATATTTATTGATTTATATTGATATTTTTATTGATATTTATTTATAGCGTTGTTGTTGTTGTTATCAAAAAACAAAATCCTTAAATTATCATTTTTTTTCAATTTTTTTTAAATAATCAGGTTGATTAATGTCCAATTGATATTGAAAATTGAAAAAAAAAAAGAAAGAAAAAAATTTACAAGTGGGTTTTTACAGGTTGTTGCCCCTAATATTATCAACCCTTTAGCCGATATATCGGCCTTGGTGACCTTAGGATAAAGATACCTCGGCCTATATTTCGGCTTTTCGTGATATGCTAATTGGTAATTTTGCTAAATAAGTTTCGTCTTATTTACTACTTATCGTTTTTTTATGTCAGGATCAAAAGGTTTAAACCAATAAAATCTTTCAATTGATATTTTTTTAATTAAAATTGAATTTCAAATTCTTTAAATTATTTAAATTTTATTCTTCTGTATTTTTGTTTGTTTTAATTTTCTTAAATTTCTTAAAACCAAACTTTTTTTTCTCCTTCAAATTAAATTCAAAACTCATTCAGAAATTAAATAATTTTAACACAATTTTGTGTGTGTGTGAGTGAGTGATTGAGTGTGTGAGTGTGATGGGCAAGTTCTGGAGCGAAAGCAATGAAGCAGTAGCATGATACCTGAATATGTCAAAGGATCAAGAATGAATGCTTCCTTGGTAGACCCCCCCCATCAAAATACTTGCTATCCCCCATCCCAGCACCTAAGATGTTTGAATAAAAAAAACCTACTGTATTTGCAAGTTGCAAGCAAGGGTCATTTAACAAATTCTGTTCACCTTAATAAGAAGGCAAATAACCTTTAAATAACTACAACTGATGAACAATATAATTAACATCAATTACAGTATGGACATTTCAAAATGACATTCTATTTATAAAGAAAACCACTTATTAACTAAAGCAACAAGTCTTAATAATAAATTTCTATTTTTCTATGTAAAAAAAATTACTTTTGAATAGAAACTTCCTTTCTTTTTTATTTTAGTGAAATAAATTCCATTCTTAAATTTTGAAACTTCATGAATTTCTGTACAAGTATTATTCGGACTGCTGTCCTCATCCTTATCATTGTTATATTCACAACATTTCGGACGATTAACCCTTCAGCCTTCTTCAGGTGATCGATCTCGGGAACCTTCTTGTCGTAATTAGGAATTAAAGTAGTTTGAATAAAGGGTTGAGTTCGAAATTCTGTAATTCCCGAT